>PVNU02000440.1:3000000-3300000 GCA_003013855.2 Liriodendron chinense | reverse complement strand
TACATTCATTTCAAGTCCAACATCAAAGTAACATACTGCAACTATGACTAAAGCCCTCAATACAAATACCAAGGTAATTGCAGTTCAACCTTTTCAATTTTATCGACCAATTACTGCAATTTCTTTTCAGAAACAACACTTCCAATGTAATACAGTCACAATTTCTTTTAAAGCTGCAATTTAATTCAATAGTTATTTCTCTTCTTTTTTTTCAATAATCTGAACTGCGATTTAATTCAATAGTCCTTACACACAAACATAAGTCTCACAATATTAATACAAATCTAAAGAGATTATAATAATTAGCTGTTCCCCCTTTAACAGTTCTAGTTTGTTAAGTGACGAAAATTGTAATGATTTTACCTTTTTTTTTTTTTTTTTTTGCAAAAGGTTCGGAGCACACCGCCTATAACATTGTAATGATGTTTACCGAAACTGAAGGAGGAAGTAGCCTGTAATTGTAGCACTCCTTTCAAGCTCAAATCAAAAGCAACAAAACATCAATTTGTAGCTTAGTCTCTTAACATGAAGAGGAATACTATGGTTACTACAATAAATTTTTTCACTTTTTAAAGTAATTATTTGTGCATTCAATAGTGTATTCATAGACAACTTCGTTAATAAAATAGATACATAGAGGAAGAGATGCTATCTTATGATGATGATGATGACGAGAGAGAGAGAGAGAGAGAGAGAGAGAGAGAGAGAGAGAGAGAGAGATCCTTATACTGTAATTCTTAGAAATTAGTTTGCCCATGTGAGACTTGAATGCACAAATCTGACATCAAATGACTCTTAAAGGAAGAGGGAGGGATAGAGCTAGATAGCTTCACATGTTGAACTTCTAGTCTAATTTACTTGTAATCTTGCTTATGTGAAGATAAAACAAGATAATAGATTGACTTGATATTTAAAGTGAGGGCCATTCCCAGAATTGAACTTGGGACCTCTCGCACCCAAAGAGAGAATCATACTAGCTACTAGACCAAATGTGCATAATATCTTTGCAATACAAATATGAATAACTTCACATTTAAAAAAACCAGGATTTTGTAAAGGTTGAATTGGATTGTGGTGGGAACTTATGAAACTGTGATTACTTAAGTATAAGATTAAAAATGAAATTACTTTAGTATTCATAACAAGGAAGTAATCCTCAAGTAGCTGTTATATTCCTCTCAAGTCCATATTGATGTAATTCCAATAGGAGCATGGCACTCAGTATGAAATACCAAGGGAACTGCAATTCAATTCAAAAGTCCATCTAAACACATTGTAAATCTCACATTAGGAATACAAAAAATAGTTTAGTTATATGGTTTATATAGAAATTTAATTGCAGTTAAACATTGTAGTTTTATTGTTTATTAAGAAGTTGAAGGTCTTGAAGATTAATTAAAAAAAGGTCTTGAAGATTGCTGTTTCAACACCATTTCATTGCTTTAGCTTTATTTGAATGAGAACACCTTCTTTTTCTTGTATATGGGTCACTTCGTTCCATTAAAGGCTGAGAGAGAGAGAGAGAGAGAGAGAGAGAGAGTATTAAAAGCATTTGTTATCTTAGTTGATTAAAAATGTCTTTGACCACGTGAATTTAATAAAGAAGATGAAATCATCCTACAGCCTACTGAAAAAATCATTATTTATTGCAAACGTGTTTGACCTTGGGAATCTTGTACACAGAAAATATACAGAGTTACACTCATCCCACAGTTGGGAAAGAATACAATACAACTAGTTGTATCATAAGCTCACGATGCAACTAGTTACCTTTGGACACGTGGGACAGTTCATTCATCAATCTGAATGATTCAACACTAACCCAGTTAAAAATTACATAAAAACATCTAAATTTTCATGTTATGGCTTACCTGAGTTTTCAAATGCTGGGAATTTGGGGTAATCCTTTCATCCTGATGAGGCTCATCATATGAATGGATTGGATAACATATAAGCACCATGGTGGGGCTACACAAAACCAATGGTAGACATCTCATGTCCCAACTGTTTCCTATAGTGCAGCCTACAAGAGTTTTGGGTTATTGTAATTTTTTGATTTCACAGACCAGGCGGCTCTCATGAAAGTTACACCGATGTGGTGATCGAATGAGGGTAGTTACCTGAGCAAGGTTACCACTACGTATGCTAGAGCGTCTCCAGAAAGAATCACCGTATCTTGACAATCCCAACCATCCAATTAATAGGGTGCAAAAAATGATGGACGAGATAGAAGTAATAAAAAATTAGGTCTAACCATCAACTTGAAACGATCATTCTCATGCCGGCACCTTTTGAACCAAAGGGTTTTTGACGGTGTGATTGCTGAGAATGCAAAATACCAAGGGTTTTCCAAGCTTCTGATCTGGCAAAAAAATCAGCAATGTATGCTATGAGTTTTTGTATGAACCCTGGGATGAACACAGGTTGCCAAAATGGCTGCACTTGCAAGTTTTTGAGAGGGGATTTTTACAAGAACCATGTAGCGTACCTCGTGCCCATATCTACCCGCTTAGGCACACCCACTGATCAGATACCACGTGCGTGGAACTTTCATGAGATCTGGCCGGCACCATTAATTCATTGGGTACGCTGCCTCGTGTTCAACCTAAAAACAAAAAACTCTGATGATCCAAAACCCAGGTAGGTTAGACCCATTGGATATTTTGAATATTGGGTTTTGGTTTTTTGGGTAGTGGAAATCTGACCGTTGGAGGTGGGTCCGGCTTTTCCCCTTTTCTTTTTCTGCTGATATGCATTTTTTGGACTTGTTTTTGGAGCAATCATGCTTTGATGAGGAGGGAAGGAAAGTTTTGTTTTGTTTAGATATTGAAATCCGTTCTCTCTATCTCTCTCTCTCTCTCTCTCTCTCTCCTTCCTTATATACATATATGGTTTATTAATGGATTAGGGTTTTCTCTGGCTTCTAGAAAAAACCAAGGTAGATCACAAAATTGGAAACATTTGGTATGGGATGTCATTAGTTTTGTGTAGGGCCCACCATGGTGTTTATATGCCATCCAATCTATTCATATGATTTGCCTCATCCGAATGAAAGGATTAGCCAAAATCTCAGTATACAAAAATTCAGGTCGGCCATACCATAATAATTCGAAGACTTTTGCAGAATTTTCAATCGCGTGTGTTGAATCAACCTACTTTTACGGCCAAGGCCAAAGAAAGGGGTGTGCATACCAAATGGATGGGGTGCATTTCATGAACTTAAAATTGTTTCTCCATGTAAGAAAAAGTTACCCTTGTTAGGTACCCTTGCAAGGAACCCATGCGTTTTCCTTTTTATAAAACTGAACTTGTTATTGCTAGACATGCAATGGGCTTTTTGTTAACCTATTAAAAAAAGCTAAATTACACATAGATTGATTGGCCAACGGGATTTGAATTAAATCCTTTTTACCATTTGAAATCCACTTTCTAATCTAACAGCTTACAGAAATAAAAATTATGAAACTAACAATCAATAGAATCCGAAACCAATCAAATCAACAAACTAACATCAAACTCAATTATCATGGACTTTAAAAGTTCAACTCTTCCCTCCCTTCATCTTCTCCCACATCAGCACGTGGGGACACTTCATCAACAAAGGCTTCAAGTGTAAGAGCTAACGGGCATGCTTAATCAATGTCTTTCTATATGCTAAGATCACAATACAGTTGCATAGGTGTTGATAAAATTGGCCGTACGTTGCTCACTTAAACAATATTGGAATTTTGTGACCTTGGGGTTATTAGAAAGATAAGTCAATGAGCTTTCAAACATAACCAATTTCAAGCCATTTGGGCATTATTTGATACCCCAAAAGTGGGCTGCAATTTGCTGATTTTGCTTTGGATTGGGGATCAAGTTAGGACATGGGGCCCGGCGATAAGATGTGGGACCTATTCACGCAGAAATTTAACCTACCTACATGGGATTTTAGACCACCTTGTGATGACATCTATGATTAAATTTTCTGGGCCTGAGTGGACTTGACACAGAGAAGGATGCAATGAGGTCAATCACTCTCTTCCTCAAAAGATAACTACCTTGAATCCACAAGGCTCTCTTGAATCTACAAGAGTTTTCTTGAATCCATGAGAAAAAAACGAGAAAAGTCAACTTTGATTAAATAATAATGACAGTTAACCCTAAAAATGAGTTTTAGAAGTGTTTATATACTCTAAGCAAACCCTAAAATGCAATTAAGAAGCTACTAAACGAATGAGAAACAAAAACTAAAAAAAGTACAAAACTTCGTCGTCTATCAACCGTCATTGATTGACTGACCCGAGCTTCTCAACAATCAATCGGTCGATCGATCAGTCTAGTTGATCGATCGAAATGGCTCAAAAGTGTCCAGCAATCAAATTGAAATCTGGAGTAAACATCGGTCGATCAAAATAGGCTAAAAGTGTCTAGAGAGTAATTTGAATTTTCTGATGTATTTTCGATCGACCGAACTATGCTGACTTCTGCTAATTTTTCCTGGGTTCATTCTGCTCCTTCCTTCAGTCCATTTGGGCCATAAATGCATCCGCGACCTGTTCTACATCAGGACTAGAAACTCAAAACATTCTAAACTAGGGGATGTGCATGGAATGGTCTCTAGATGTTCCATGCTTGAGGTGGGGCCATAACGTGGCTGTCAGTACCATCCTCTATGTTCGAAGATGTGGACCCCCAAGTGATCTTGAGAAATTCTTGGCCATCGTACAATTCAAATACAAGCGGTACGAAAATCAATGGGGAAGACTTATTTGGCCTAATATATGCCATTGCATCAAACCGCGGTCAACTCCATTTTAGACTGCGTATCATTCTAAAGAAACACTTCATCAAGTGATGTTAAACATCCAAACTTTTTTTTAACCATCCAAACTTGGCATAGGATGGATAAAGGATGACTCAATTTAAACCCAAGATAACATAGATTTGAGCCAGAAGGGCCTTGATTGGGCAAAAAGGGCTTAAATGCGAGCAATAGCTTCCAATGGCCATAATCTTGTTATCTGCTTCATGCAATAACATATAGTTTTAAAGCTATTGACAAACTCTCTGCCGTTACTAACAGCAGAAGATTGATACTCAAACAGCTTCACAAAATTCAATCTTTTTAGAAGTCAAATTAAAATTTCAAGTTGAAGCTTATCATTTCTAGGAAGTTCCAAATTTTTGTTATGATGGGTTTTAAGAGTGTTGTTATGGTTGAGGGTCTTTATTTTAGTCATCTATAAGTTGTTTATGAGTTTTAATAGAATTAAATGTCATTTTTACTATTTTTAATAATTTTTTTACTATTTCAGTAAAGTTTTCTATTTCGAGTCAAATTAGGGTATTGGATTTCTTTGCTTACATAAGCAAACCTTAGATAGGTTGTAAGCAGCACATTTATCCATAATATTAATTTTATTTCTCATTTTTAAAGATTTCCTCTTTCTCGTAGACTTAAGGGCTGCACTTGAAAATTAAGAAGATAGTGACCTTTTCTCTTTCTGCATTCCCAGCTATGTTAAATCTCCAGCTTATTAAATGGATGGCTAGCTATAACAAATCGTTATGTGTGTGTGTGTGTGAGATAGGGTCATCTAATTTGGTGTGATTTCTGCATTCTAGCTTACTAACGGTAGTATGGGGTGAACGGACCCTTCAAATTGGTGATTGGATTGTCCCACACTTCCAAAGCAACTAATATTATATGGTAAGCCTATGATACAACTAGTTGTATTAAATCATTTCCTCCTCCAATTTCTTAAATATGAGTTTAACATTTCCAGCTTTTTGGTATTCAGTCTTGGAGAGGTGGCTTCACACTAGTCCACCAAAAGCAAGCATTTTTATATTTTGTTAGGTTTCTAGGATAGAAAAAAATGCGTACAAGGAGGAGCAATCCTACAAAAACAAATAAAGAAAGAAAGAAATGAAATCACCATTTAATACTACTTACTACTGCATCCAACCACCTAGCTAGTGTAGTAGAATGGCAGGGCAATTCTCCTTTGGCAGGGGGTAAACACATGGATCGCAAGGCCCGCATAACCGCGTTCTTCTCATGCGCGACCCGCTGACAAAGGAGAACTGCCCTGTGATTCGTTGCCTACACACATGCCGATCAAGCTCCATGCTCGATGAAGGTTGGTACTACATTGGGATTGTATATAGCAGGGTACACTTGTTGGATATGCTTGCAAGCGTTCGGATACCGGAGCTTCTCTTTATCCTTTTGGGGCTGCACTCATGGTCCCCCACCACTATTCACAGCATCTTTTGTAAAAGCTCCAATGTCGCCTTCTCGATCCATCGTATCTTACACAGCAACGTCCGCATTGAGTGTGAAGGGGAGGTGATGGTTGTTAGGAGGCTTGCTAGACCCCTGTAAGGGTGTATATGGACCGGGCTGATCTGCAGCAGGAGTTGTTGAAGCCCAGCTACTGAGCTAGAAACCCGGGACTAGGCCCAGCAATATGGCAGGTTGAACCACTGGCCAAAAGTTCGTTTCTACAATGTTGAATGAGGCAGGCCTGGCCCGGACTTCATACATGGGTATCGCTATCATTCTACTACCTTCCATCACGGCAGCCATGCAAGCAAGTAGGTGTGGGTGATTGGTGTTGGCCCCACCTTCATGTTTATCTAAAATCCACCCCAAACACTACCAGGTGTGTCACCCCATTTTAAGCCAAGGGACCGGGAATCAGCTCCTGAGGGTTAGTTCGCACACGCACACACTGTTAGTCACCCTGCAATCTTAGCCACCTCAAGGTTGGGAATCGATACCCTAGACCTCAGCATTGAAATGAGGTTATCTTCACTCAGTTTACCACAACACTTGGATTAGAAAGAGAAAATGTCTCAACCAGGACAGTGTCTAACCATTGGCGCTCCATACAGTTATGTGGGTGGCCCACTTACTCTTGATAGATATGTCGTTGACAGATAGGGGTGACTTGGCCCAACTTGTTAGAGTTTGACCCATTACGTCACGGTCGACTCTACTTCAGGACCGAATGAGTCAGGTGCAGTGGCGAGTCCTTTCAACTGTGCTCCGGCATGCACTAATGTATGGTCATCTAGAACAGGCGAATTGCTTAAGCACTGTATGGATAATCGGAGATGAATGGTCCACTTGGACTAATATTGAAGATCCACAGTAATGTTGAAGCCGAAGGGTTTGATTGAACGATGGTAAAATAATGAACTCTCCAATTGGATTGGTATCAAAGATGAAAGGGATTTTTTTTGCCAAAATTGGATATTAGTGGTCTGATTGGGCCGGTATTGAAGGTCAATGGCCCAATTAGGTGGATATTGAAGATCAACAGTTGGGGATGAATAATCTGGTTGGGTCAATATTGAAGATCAACCGTCTGTTTGATTCGATATTAAAGATCAACAGTTAAATTAGGATGATATTATACATGAACGGTGCAATTGAACTTAGATTGGAGATGAATGGTGTTTTTGAGATGATATTGATAATCAATTGGATCAATATTTAAGACAAATTGTATGATTGGACTAATTTTAGAGCCTTCTCTCGTAACAATTTTTTTAGGACTCATCACATGTGATGTGTCCCCAAAATTTGAGCTGTCCATATGATGCAGCACCTCAAAAAACCCCCAAAGCCCAACTTTCACCTGATCTATTACTCTGGTGGACCATAGAAGAGAGAGAGAGAGAGAGAGAGAGAGAGAGAGAGAGAGAGGCAAATCAAAGCAAGGGAGGAAATTGTTTCCTTTTTTCACGGCCCACCAGATTTGTAAACCAAGTTGAACGTTGGGCCCCGGAGGTTTTTCGGGGTGCTGCATCATGTGAACGGCTCAAATTTTAGGGACACATAACGTGTGATGAGTCCTCAAAAATCTTTCACGAGTTCTCGATGAGAGATGGTTAGTAGGTGAGCATTCTTCTCTCTCTCTCTCTCTCTCTCTCTCTCTCTCTAGCCTAGTAATAAGCAATTTACAATCTGGTTCTTTGATGGCATCAGGTGGGCCCCACCATTATGTGAATGGGAAGTCCACTCCATACATCAGATGTAACATCCAATGTTAGGGATAGGGCCCAAAGATCAGCCCTATCTGTGATTCAAGTGGGCCCATCATGATGTATTCCAAAACATGCATGGTAATCATCGTTTTCTGATTGTGTAGTGAGGTGCTCACCAATTTTTTTACATGGTGTAAAGACTCTATGGGGCCCACGAATACGTACATGTTTAATCCACACCGTTCATCCGTTTTGGCCAATCATTTTTCACAATGAGACCAAAATCAAAATTATTTTAGGGCTCTAAGAAGGTTTCAATGGTGGATTTCATTATCCTCACTTTTTTATGCGTATGATCAACTTGAGATTTGGAGAAGCTTCAATTTTGTGCTCATGCCCTAAAACAAACTGAAAATAATGGATGCATGGAATGGATAAAACACAAACATCAAGGTGGGTCCAGTAGAGTCTACACCACCCTGTAAAGGATGGTGAGCGCCTCACAGCACCATCAGCCTCCTATGTGCGTAAAATCCATTAACTTAAGAGATGGTTTAGCATGGGTGGGCCTACCGTCATTTATTTCAACAATTCACTGCAACCATCAGGTGAATGGATTAATTTTACGTCTATGGCCGCCCCAACAGTGATTCAGTGTCAGGGCAATTTTTATTACCCTCCAAAGCTTTTCCCTTGGTATGGCCCACCTGGATCATGGATGGGCCTGATTTTTGGTCCCATGCTTAAGTTTTAATGTGGCATCTAATGGTTTGAGTAGATGGAAACTAAACATTATGGTGGGCCCTAAGAAGTTTTTAATGGTTGGCATTCAATCACCACCGTATCCTGTAGTGTGGTCCACCTGAGATTTGCATCTGGCTTATTTTTTGTTCCATGCCATAAAATGAACTGCTAAAATGGATCCACGAACTAGATATATGACACATACATCAAGGTGGGCCATGATAGTGTTTCAACTAAGCATGGATGGAGATATTTTCGCTTCCATAAATACTCACCCACGGCGTTAACCTCTTTTAACGGACATGCTTCGAGGATCATAGTAAGGACCACTTCAATGGCCCACCTGAATCAGGGAAAAGGCTGATATTTTACTATTTCAATAGACCACGCTATGAGACCATAGATAAGATCTCCTGCGGACCGTGCACACACACACACACACACACACACACACACACACACACACACATATATATATATATATATATATATATATATATATATATATATATATATATATATATATATTCTTGAGAGACATAAGGAAGTAAAAGTGAACCACACCTAATGTATGGTTTAAATACATGATTGGACTTTTCTTTTCTTTTCTTTTTTTAAATAAAAAAATGGATTAGACCATACATTTTGTTTGCCATTAACCAGTGGTTAGGATGATTTGGTCAAAATAATTGTTAGCTGATAGAATGTCCCATGAGATGCTTGATCCGGTGATAAGTAGACATTTTATCATAACCAATTTAGAAGCAAGCCTTGCAGCTATTGTTCTAAGGTATTAACATATATATATATATATATATATATATATATATATATATATATATATATATATATATATATATATATATATATATTTCAATTCATTCTTTTATAAGAATGATTGTGAGAGAGTCATTATGCAGAGAATGCTTGCTGACATGAAATTGTTACCAAATGCCCTAAAATTTTGTTGAAAACTAAAAAGAGAGAATCCCCCAAGAATAGTTTACAGTCTCTTGATTGATTGATTGAGAGAGAGAGAGAGAGAGAGAGAGAGAGAGAGAGATCGCCATCCTCATTTTATAGTTCAATAAACAATACCAAATGGTGTTTTGCTTTGCCAGCTAGCTCGGTTGCTAGGTGGAGCTCCTGCAGTTCGGGCCCTCTGTTTTGCTAAAGAACGGGGTAGTGTTTTGAATCTCTGTGATGTTTTTCTGGGCCCTCGGTTTTTTTTGGGTTGGGCCCATTCTTGGTTTTAATTTAGCCAATCCAGGTTGGGATATTTGATAGGAGCAACCTGTCTCTTTTTGTGGTGCCCACTGGATACTGTTGTAATGCCTTTCATTGATTTTTCAAAGTTGTAGGTGGTGTGCTCCCACTTTTAAGAAGAAAAAAACATGGTGAGATGTTTGAGTGCCTTAAAAGGTATTGATATCATCTTGCATATTGGTTTTGGACCTCTGTTTTAGTACTTCATTCTATGAGACAACCTTTGTTTTCAGTTTGTTTCTTCTTTTAATAATGCTTGCTCAGAGCTTGGGTTTTTGCCTTAAAAAAATGAGATTAGTACAGACAAAACCAAGAAAAAAAAGATCTCAACTTTGTACTTCTAATAACATTTTGTAATAATCTTGTTGATCTGAGAGGTAAAAAACTGTAAGATGAACCCACATCAGAGGGGGCATTCCGAGAATTGAACTCGGGACCTCTCGCACCCTAAGCGAGAATCATACCACTAGACCAAATGCCCTCTGTATTGTAGGGAAACTAGTATCAATGATTTGAAACTTAAACTACAAAGTTGAAAAGGTTGAGTGGCATTCGGCTGCAGTATTGGAATGGATTGCAATAAATATTCTGACGAAGTGGAAATGACCAAATCCTAGTTACCTCAGTATTCATTACAAGAAACCATTCCTCAAATTGCTTGTAAATTCCTTTTCCAGTCCAACATGAAAGTAACATAATTGCAATTATTACCAAAGCTAAATACAAACACCGAGGAAGTTAAACGCCATCCAGCCATCTGCACTTTACTGAACCAACTATTCAATTCAATAGTCCATCAAAACACAATATAAATCTTGCAACAGAATTACAAAGCTTAAGAGATTACAATGGCGAGATGATTTGATGCGCACTTTCTTGGCCCAATTCAATGGGAAAGCCCCATCCATGAATCAGGCCAAAGCTTAGAAACTGAGGCCATTATTTCCAGTCCAAATGCATTCATGATGCATGGCTTTAGGACCATGTAGTGCATGGAAATGGAAAGAATTTGAAATTGAAGTATGTCCTAAAAAGATCTTTTGCACCATTTTGATTTCTTTCTGTTTTTTTTTTTTCCTTTTTGTCTTAGAAATGTGTAGTAATGCATTAGGACTCATGGTTGTTACAATCATTTTGTAGGAAATGATTAATTTTAATTATTAGGGGTTGTTATAATTGGTCTATATAAAGGCCGATTTTGCAATGAAAAAATCTAGTTTTTATTACTAAAAATATATATTATTTCCAGCAAAATTTCAGTAGGAGAAAGAGTTGAGTGATTCCTCTTTGTCTATGAGTGGATCCAATCCATGCCAGTCAATTATTCGATTCCCTGTACATCAACACCACTTTGTTGTTGAAAAAAATTCAGTTCAAACAAGTCTGTTGCTTGCAATGTTTTTGGCACTTGTAGTTAATGACTCATTTTTATAATTTTTTTTGGTAATTCCTCGTCAAGTTTATTTCCATCCTATAAAATTTAATGCCATTGTGATTTTCAGAAAAATTATTAAAATTCCTGAAGTCCCATATCCCTGAAACTGACAATTTTCGAGATAGTTTAGCTGTCCCTTGAAGTCAGTGTATTTAGCTGTCCATTCAGTCCATTGTGAACACATCAGACTGCATCATGTTCCTTGTTCAATAGTCCTTTCATGTTCATTTGATGACCCAATTATAATGACGCTTACCAGCATTAAAGATGAGAAAGTGGCCCTGAAATTGAAGTAGCACTCATTTCAGGTCTGAATCAAAAGTAACACAATGTTGATTAGGAGCATATTCTCTTACTATGGTTTACAATCAGGTTGCTTCACTTTATTAACCGTATTATTGAAATTAAGTTCAATAGTGCATCAAAACAGAACCAAAGATCGACCCATAGGTAAAAAATCCATACATATATTGGGAGAGATATCATCTTAATCAAATAGTTCATTTATTATGAGAGAGAGAGAGAGAGAGAGAGAGAGAGAGAGAGAGAGAGAGAGAGACTAGCAATCCTTATCTTGTAATCCATCGAATATAAGTTCTCCCATGTGAGACTTGCATATACAAATCTGGAATTTGAAGATTTGTACTTCTATCCTCATTTACTTATAATCTGGCTAGAGATCAAAACAAGTAGTTCATTTATTATGAGAGAGATTGGCAATCCTTATCTTGTAATTCATTAGAATATGAGTTCTCCCATGTGACACTTGCATATACAAATCTGAAATTTGAAATTTTGAACTTCTGTTCTCATTTATTTATAATCTAGCTGGAATTAAAACAAGAAAATAAACCGACTGGATATTGAAAGGGAGGGGCATTCCGAGAATCGAACTCGGGACCTCTCGCACCCGAAGCGAGAATCATACCACTAGACCAAATGCCCTATTCATGTTATAAAATCTACTCTTTAGGGATCTGACATTGTGTTTAATCACAGGCGTTGATTTTCTTTTAGTCTAAAGATATTATCAACAGGAGATATTACTAGTTCAGTCCCACTTAATATGCACCATTATCAACTGCTAAGAACAATCTTTTGGGGGACTGGCTCTGACTGTGTGTGTGTGGAATAAAAAAACAATCATTTCCAGTTATGATCTTGTTGATTTGAGTTTTGAAACTACAAGATGGACCCACATCAGGGGGGCATTCCGAGAATTGAACTCGGGACCTCTCGCACCCAAAGCGAGAATCATACCACTAGACCAAATGCCCTCCATATGTTAGGAAAACTACTGTTAATAATTTGAGACTCAAATCACACAGTTGTACAGGTTGACTTGCATTCCACTGCATTTGGATGCACTATTGATGTAGATTGCAATAACTATTTTGACAGAGATGAAATGACCAAATCCTAGTTACCTCAGTATTCATCACAAGAAAATACTCTTCAAATCACATGTACATTCCTTTCAAGTACAACATCAAAGTAACTTAATTTCAATTAAGACTAAAGGACCCTATAACAAACATCGGAAGGTAAATGCAATCCAACCATTTGCGCCTTATTGAAACAACCACTGGAATTCATTCAATAGTCCTTCCAAACGCTCTGTAAATCTTCCAATAGGAATGCAATGTAAAAGAGATTAGAATTCTGAGATGTTTCTGGTTCAATAGACCTTTTCTAGTTCATCAATGACCAGATTGTAGTGACATTTACCAGCCTTCATCATGAGAAAGTAGCCCTAAAATTGCAGGAGATGGTAACATATATCAATTAGCTGTCCAGTCTCTCACATGAATACTATGGTTACTGCAATCATGTTGGCTCACTTTATTCAACCCATTATTGCAATTCAATAACGCATCCAAACACAACCTAGGATCAATGAGTAAATAAAACTAGATACATATAGAGGGGAAAGATGCAATCTTAATCTAATAGTTAATTTATAATAGAGAGAGAGAGAGAGAGAGAGAGAGAGAGTAGCAACCCATATCTTGTAATTCATAAAATATTAGATTTCCCACGTGAGACTTGCACGTGCAAATCTGAAATCAAATGACTATTAAAGGCTAAGGAGGAAGTGATGGAGAGGGTTTAAAATTTTTACTTTTGATCTCATTTACTTCTAATCTTGCTTATAAGAAGATAAAAACAAGAAAAATAGAATAAGTTAATATTGATATGAGGGGGCATTCCGAGAATCGAACTCGGGACCTCTTGCACCCAAAGCAAGAATCATCCCACTAGACCAAATGCCCCTTGTATTGTTGAAATCCAAATATGAATAATTTCATACTTAAACTAGGTCTTCACAAAGGTTGACTTTCATTCAGCTGCATTGGATGCACTATTCAACTGGATTGCGATGACCTGTTGGGTAGGTAGGAAGTTAGGAATCTCTGCAAGTAGTTCTCAAGTACCAAGTACATGCCTTTCAAGTCCAATACCAAAGTAACATTATTATGAGCCTAGCCCCCAACGCAGTATAAATTTTGCAATTGGAATACAAAGTTAAAGAGATAGCAAAGATATACTCCTAGTTTTTTTTTTTTTTTTTTTTACAGAAGCACACACCCCACACTCCACACACACACACTCACGCCACAGTGGGATTTCACCACCATGGAACCCATCTTAGAGTGCCTATCATTCTAAAGAAACATTTCATCTTGTGTAAACCATCCCAGCTTGACAGAATGGATAAAGGAGCACTAAAAGGAAGGTTGGGATTGACAAATTTTGGCCGTAGTTGCCTTGATTGAACAAAAATGGCTTAAATGCACATAATAGCTTCCAATGGCCATAACTTTATGATCGGGTACTGATTTCACACATATAATATACAGTTTTAAAGCTATTAACGAGCTTTATACATAAACTACTAACTAAAGGATCATTTGGCCAACTACTAACTAAAGGATCATTTGGCCCCAAAGGGCTTTGCAAAATTCAATCATTTTAAGGGTTAAAATGGAGTTTCAAGTTGAAATTAACCTACTATTTTTAGTTGATTCTTTCTTCTTTTTTTCGTTATTTTAGGATTTTAAGAGTTATATATTGTGATCAAGGGTCTTTGTTTTAGTCATCTAAGAATTTGTTTTATGAGTTTTAGTAGAATTAGATATATATTTTACTATTATAGTGTTTTTTTCCCACTATAAGCATATTAGATATCTTGCAAGCAGCACTTCTATCCATAATATCAATTTTATTTATCATTTTTAAAGATTTTCTCCTTCCCAGTGGACTCAATGGCTACACTCGAGAAGAAGATAGTGACTCCATTCTCCGCTAAGTTAAATCTCCAGCTTATAAAATGGATGGCTATAATAAAACCACGATATAAATGCTACAGGGAACATCCAGATTTCTGCATTGTAGCTTGTCATAACATTAGTATGGGGTGAATGGACCCTTCAAATTGGTGATTGGATTGTCCCACACTTCCAAAGCAGCTGTTATATAGGAAGCCTATGATACAACTAGTTGTATTAAATCATCTTCTCTTATAAATTGTTAAATATGAGTTCAACATTTCCAGCTTTTTGGTATACAGTCTTGGACAGGTGGCTTCACTTTCATTTACTAATTCACCAAAAGAAAGCATTTCTATGTTGTGGGGTTTATAGGATAGCAAAAAATGCATACAAGAAGTAGCAGTCCAACCAAAAACAAATAAAGAAAGAAATGAAACCACCATTTAATACCACTTACTACAATCCAATTGCACTGCATCCAACCACCTTGTTAGTGTAGTAGAATAGCAGGGCAATTCTCCTTTGGCAGAAGGTACGCACATGGTTCACGACGGCCCGCATAACTGCGTTCTTCTCATGTGCAACCCACTGCCAAGGGAGAACTACTCTGTGATTCATTGCCTACACACATGCTGAGCTCCATGCTCGATAAAGGTTGGTATTACAATTGGATCTTATATAGCAGGGGTACGCTTAACGGATATGCTTGCATGCATTCGGATATGCGGAGAACATTCGCTCGGAGCTTCTCTTTCTCCTTTTGGGGCTGCACTCATGGTCCCCCACCACTATTCACAGCATCATCTTTTGTAAAGCTCTAATGTCGCCTTCTCCATCCATCATATCTTACACGTGAACGTGCACATTGAATGTGAAGCGAAGGTGATGGTTGTTAGGAGGCTTGCTAGCCCCCTGTAAGGGTGTAAATGGATCGGGCTGATCTGCACCAGGATTTGTTGAAGACCAGCTGGTGATCTAGATACTGGGGGCCTAGGCCCAGCATGGCAGGTTGATCCGCTAGTCAAATGCACAGTTCCTACAATGTTAAATGAGTCACACCCGGCCTGTCTGTCAAACATGGGCTTTATTGGTAAATCCAAACCCATACTCCACATGATTCATTAACTGGGTCTCAAAAGCTATGCCCGGGCCCAGCAACCCAAGCCGGGCCAGGTCGGCCCACTTTTGCCTCTTACCCATACTAACCTACGTATTGAAGCACATGCTGGCCTGTGTCCCAAAAAACCATGGTCTGGGCTCTAATAACTAATATCATAAAGCCTCGTGAGCAGCCATCTCTCTCTCTCTCACGTGGTGGGACATTTTGTTGGATTTCCTGGAAAATGGACAGTCAAAATCGAGCAGAGAAACGAAATAGACCTGATCATCGTTTACAAAAAATATATACAATAGGCTACCCCGGGATTACTTACGACTCTAAGAAGAACTTTTTTTTCTAATTAATGATACTAACCATCCAATCTATGGATTGAAAAAAGGTGGACAATTGTAACAAAATGGGCGTTTTCATCAAAGGGTTAGGATGATCAAATCAGTGCAATTTGGGGCCATATCTTGCCCCTAGAAGTATTAATGAATGGTCGGTTCAGATCCACCTAAAGCCATTCCCATGTCAATTACCGGAAGTTAGCATTTTCCTGTAAGCACATATAAGTAAGCCTTGGATTGGAAAGAGAGTGCAGAATATATCTGATCAATCAGGACAGTGTCTAACCGTTGGCGTTCCATATAAGTAAGGTTTCATATGAGTCATCGCTTTGCTTCGGTCGCGACTCTTGGGGCCACATGCTGAATTGGTCCGTTGATTTGAATCGTTCACGTTCTAGATGCTACCATAAATTAGTATTCCATAATCATACTTCAGTAATGACCCTAATCTCCAAATTTTAGTGTTGAATCCAAGCAATTGAAAATTTTCTTCTCATTATTATAATTTTATCAGACAGTGATAGTCTTGTTTCTTTTTTATTTATTTATTTATTTTTATTTTTTTTGACAGCGATTTTGTACCATTCAGCGTAGTTTCTTACCTGAGTTTGTACAGTGTTGAGTCAACAAGGAATATAGGCGGTTCTAACAATCCAACCAGGTCCAGTGGGCCGATAAGTTAGGAAGTCACAGCAGAAGTATGATATACACGTTGATTTGTCATTCTCTACTAGCTCGAGCTTTTAGAGTAAGTGGTTGTTTGACATGTATCAGAATAGAAGATCTTATATTCGAATGCAAATGTGATTTGACTGAATGTGGTCGGCTTACACCTATTCTTTCCCATTATTCAAAATGTTTAAGATGGCCCATAGATTACTAGCCTTTAGGGCCAGATGAATACACTGGCCCCACCACCAAGATTGGAACCACTTATCTGGTGAGTAGTGTTGTGGATGGGCCAAGGTGGCCTATCCATTCTGCGAACTAGTGCATCCACAGCGAACCATTTGCCAATTTAATATTATCCCTTCATTTAAGGGCCATGAGGAGAACCAACATCATTAGATAAGTGGGCCATTACTCGTAATGGATCATGAGCCCCATCAACAAAAGTTGTTTCTCTATCTGTGCGTGCATGTTCTGTTATATTGAATAATCTAAGGGCTATTATTCATGGGCCCTTGTCGTAATAACTGCAAGACTGGAGGATCCTAACCGTTCCATCAGCAATTGTCGACATCCAACCAGTAGAATCCAGTTGTCCAACCAGTATTTTCAGATTATGGCCCCTCCATGATGTGGTCGAAATCTTGGGCTGCAAGAATCGGAAGGAAACTCAGATAATCAAGTCCATAGTCACTACCGTTGCTCCACTAAGTGCAGTTTTGTTTTTCTTGGATTTTTTAATACTTCACTACTTTTGACTTTCTAAAAAATTTAAGATATTCTAACCCTACATAAATACTTTAAATTTAATTATTAAAATATCAAATGGAATTAATTAAAGGTTAGGTCAATTTTTCAAGTTGACATTACCGGCGAGACATCCAATCAAGTTGCCAGTTTTTAAATTACTACGGTTGAGATAAGGACATGACTGCATCAAAGCCCCTTTAGCCATTTGGATGAAAGCAAAGTTGCGTCTACTTAAAATAAGACTTGTCCTAAATAGATTATCCAAAGTCATGTTGTCTTGGATTAACTATTCTGTATTTTATTTGTCAATTAATGACAAATAAAGATTAAAGATAACACCAGATCCATAGCTCAAGTGGGAGATTAAGTGAAGATAACCTTGTTTCAACACTTAGGTCTTGGTATCAATTCCCAAGGGGGTGGCTAACATTGTGGTGTGGCTAGCCAATGGGGGTACTAACAATGAGCCGTGTACTAACTCAAAAAAGGGGGGGGGGGGGGGGGAATGATTAAAGATAAATTGTGAAATATAGGGGAGCTTAATGCAGATGATTGCATACTAACATTAACAACACATGCTTATTAACATGTGGCATGTATTGGGTGCTTGAGAGTTGTGTACTAACTCAAAAAAGGAAAAAAAAATGAAAAAAAAAAATTATTAAAGATAAATTGTGAAACATATGGGAGCTTAATGAAGATGATTGCATATTAACATCCACAACACATGTTTATTAACGTGTGACATGTGTTAGGTGCTTGAAGATTTGATGGTGGCACATGCATATGCAACTCATTTGAATTTGAATGGTCATATGGAAAATTTGGGACATGCATGACACATGCATAAAACATTGTGTCCTACATCACTGGACTAGAAATTTCCTGCAATTCCATTTTTTTTAGTGAAGTACATGAGGTTTTTTAGCTCCATCAATTATACCAATAATTGAAAGAAAAAGTGTCATCATTATTATTTTACTACCACCGAACCATACATGGGAATAATCAATCAAATTTAAAAGTATTCAGGAAAATAATAGAGAAATTGTAATGATTACATTTTTCACAGTAAATTTTGAATCTAAACAATAATATCAGTGTATTTTTATACTAATTTAAATTAAAGCAATATAAAAATGTTATCATTATGATTTCACCGTGGAGAAACCAATCATGGAAATCTCAAAATCCAAACCCTTCACTTAATGGGCCACAAAATAGATCAAGTGCATCTCATGACCTGAGTGTTGAAACTCTTGGAAGTCTACCACTGGGCCACGAGTAAGGACCCAGTTGTGAATGACTTACAGGTAACTGAAATCACTTCCTTTGTGACTTATAGCTGTAACTCACAAGTGAAAGTTTTGTCCAGGAATCCACTGTATGAAGACCTTTACAACTAATAAAGCTTATGAGCATCTAACAGACCCCTGAGAGAAAGCAGCTTACAGACTCTCCCCCTCCTCATTCCAGTACTATTCAAACCTTTCTATTTCAACAGATTTTAACTCTAATACTCAAAGATGGAAAATCTCCAACTTATTCATCTTAGAACAACTAAAGAACTGGCATTAATACATTGCACTCCATACGCATTGGTCCATGCATCATCCGCGAACCTCGTTTTGGTGGGGTACACAAATATAGGACAATCCTAACCATTTAACCCAAATAATAATGATAATAATAATATTAATAATAATAAATAAATAAAAATTACTGTCCAAAACTCACCAATATCCAACCTGTGGCTATCTTGTTGGACATTTTTACATAGTTAATGCTGTCCATGACCCTCGTTCCGCATTATAACATGGGCATGCATGCATATATGGAAATATGTACATGGATACGTACGTAGAACGATGCATGCATGTGCATGTAGTCATATATACGGGGACTCATGGATAAGCGCAATATCGAGCTTCCGCATAAAAGAATCGCTTTTTGGACGGTCCAACGACAGCCACAGAAACGAAGGCCAGAGAAGAGTGAGAAGAATGCAGAGGATGAGAGATTGAGAGAACATCCTGCGGATCTTCCCTCATAAAAAATCATCCTTTCATTTTCTCGCCACTCCTTTTTGAATTGATGCCCAGCTCACCATCACGGGTAGAGACCACCAGACACGTGTGCACAGACAAACATCTCTATTTTGCCTATATGGCACCTGGGAAAGGTGATTAGGACCGTTGATCTGGTTTTCCACCTTGTGGATGGATCAGATCTCGATCAGAGAGGCGATCGAACTACGCTGGCCACATCAAATCATGGGATGCAAAATGGATGGTTGGCTCAAGAAAAAGAGCAGTGGTGCACATGAACTGAGCAAAAGTCACTACAATCGTATGGCCAGAGTTCTCCAATCAGTACAGCTTTCAGCCTGTGGTCCTTGCAGTTGATCGCCCAAACTGGAATCATCTCACACTCGGGTGAGTCCTTCAATGGACAAAGGCTCTGTCCATGGCCCAACCCATTTGTTAATCGGGCTTTAAAACCAGACCCACAACCAACCAGTGAGCCTCTATTACAGGTGTTAGCTCTAATCATGTCAGGATGGGACCCAAAACCTGTGGGACCTTCCGGACCCATTTCCACAACTGCTTACAGGATAGAACTTGGGCTTAACTGAGTATGTTCAAAACCAGCCCAAAGCCTATTGGGCCTTAAACTTAGGGCCAGACCGTTCCCATTAGCCTCAAGGCTCAGCCCAAGCCTAGACCAATACAGTCAGGACACCGCCCCAGCTTCGCCACTCTTATCTTCTCCACCCCTTTTGTCTCATATCTTCACTTTTACTTGGAAAAAAATAATAATAATAAAAATACAAAAATAAAAGGTATCTTTCCTTGGCATATACCTTTGGAGCACAGCCCATAAATACCTTGCCATGACCCCATTATTCTGTGTAGCCTACAACCGTGTGGAAGGTGAATTACAGGGCAATACCTCCCTTGGCAGTCGGCCACTCGATCACACGTGTACCAGCCACGTGCGACACCAATGTCCCACTGCCAAAGGGGATTTGCCCGGCAATTCACCACCACAGTCACTTCATTTGTGCACCACACGTGGGAGGTAAGTCTTCCTTCATCACCCAATAGCCTAAGCCTCTCAAGAAGATTTATCTTACATTATGGTAAATGTTTACTTCTATTTATTAGAATTCATTTAAGACTCGTTTGGTTACTTGTATTTGGAATGTATTAGATTCCAAATCCCAAATACATTATTAAAATCCAACACATTTCGAATCCTTAACTATGTTTGAAATCCAATAATTCAAATGCATTGGAATCTAAATATTTTGTTTGGTAACCAGAATTCTGAAAGTATTAGAATCCTTTATCATATTCATAAAAGTCTGAATTTGATTAATTAAATCATTGTAATATTCAAAAAGGCATATATATATATATATATATGTGTGTGTGTGTGTGTGTGTGTAGCATTGTAGATAGTCATTGTAATAAGCCTATCAAAATATGCACTTTAGTTAAAATTAAAGTAATTTTAAGCCACAGATGGGCAACAAAAGTAGGCCCACGAACCTGCAATTGTCTATTTTTCAATAGGTTCTAGATCAAAGACAATCCATCTAGAGGCCGCGGTGATATGTACATGAAATTCATTCTTACCATTGGATGAGTCATTTAGCATTACACCTGTGGCAAAAAACAATTCAAGCTTACCTGTGATTCAAGTGGGCCACACCAAATGAAATAGGAGAGAAATGTCTAGCCTTGATTTTTACAATGCCCACCGTGATAATTATATGAAATACACCCCAACCATCACCAAGGAAAATAGTTTGGAGGGTCCACCTTCTCTACAGGCTGTTTCCAATGTTGTGGTCCACCTAAATTATAAATAGGGCTAATTTTTGGGCCCTGAGCCTAACATGGGAGAAGCACATGATTGTTAGAGTGAATTTCATATAGACATCACTGGTAAGGCCCAGATGTACTGCTAACTCATGTGCAGGTGTGATTCTCCATCTCAATGTTGAAGGTCTCTAAAGGTGGGAGAGTTTTCCTATGAGTGTACAATTATAGCACTTTGTTGTGATTTTAAATCCTTGATTTTTAGGATTTGGAATGTATTGGAATTCAAATCCTCTTCAATGATTTTGTTATCAAACACTAAAAAGGTAGATTTTGGATTTGGAGTACACTCAAATACCTCAAATCCAGGCTACGAAACGACCTATTATTAGGATCACTGTGCGTGCAATTAGGGTCATAAAATGGGCCCATCAGGTTTTCTGGCTAGGCCTGTGTGAGCCCAACTCGGCTAACGTACTAGGCCCATGTTGGGCCAAGGTCTAAATTTGATGTTGTTTATTAATTAGGTCGTGGTTGGACTTATGTCTAAGAGCGCATCAGTCACGCCAAGCCCCACCTGGACCGGATCATTTAGCTTTTCAAAGGCATTTTTGCCGATGTCATGCATGACTGGGCACATCTAATGAGCAACCTACATCTGGCACAAAAGAGGGCGGCCAAGCTCACCTACGGGCCATGCATAATCTCATCAGCGGGCTCAGCCTCGTTGTTTGAGCCCATCATGGGAACCTCGGGGCTGTGTTTAACTATGGAGGCTGGGCGAGGACAGACCTCCACCTGGCCCGAACATGGCCCATTAGCAGCCCCACTTGCAATCGGTTTCACTTCTACGCATTGTATTGTTGCAAGATAGGGCTGTCAACGGATCGGATTTGGAGCGGATCAGGGCTGATCCGAATCCGACCCGATTTGTGATCCGAATGATCCGACTCCGATCCAAAATCCGACGGATCTTTAAACATTTGATCCGAAACCCGGCCCGATTGAGATTTGGCCGATCCAACTCCGATCCAACCCCATCCAAATACATGTGAATACTATTCAATAGGTTGGATGGTAAATATTGTGGTCCACTTGAGATAATTTATATTATATATATATATATATATATATATATATATATATATATATATATATATATATATATATATATATATAATCATTTAATTCATTTTAAATTCGGATCGGATCTTAATCGGAGCGGATCCAAGGTGATCTGGATCTGACCCGAAATTTTAACGGATCCGATTAACAAGATCCGAATCTGACCCGAAATTTTAACGGATCCGATTAACAAGATCCAGATCCGACCCAATGATCCGGATTGATCCGAATCCGATAAAATCAGATCAGATCCGAACCAAGATCCAGTCCGTTGACATCCCTAGTGCGAGATGGATCCTTTCAGGGTCTTTAATTCGGTTGACCTCTGTGATATTGTTGTTTTCTTTTTCTCATATGGCATTATCAACATCATTTTCTAGTCTAATCATCATGGACCATCCATTTATGAGATGGTTACGAGTAAATTGATTTTTTAGAGATGGGTCATCAAAGGTGGGCCATACATATTGTTGGACGGTTCAATTATTGAACTTTTTTTTAGTACCATTAATATGGACCATCCATGCTCCTAACCAATTATCGAATGGTTAAGCTCATCTAGTCAAAGTGATTTTTGAGAGAAATGGCCATCAAAGGTGGGCTACATGCACATAATGAACTCGCATATTAATGATCTGATCTGTTCTATAATAATAGTTATAGACCGCCCTTTCTCTTAATCATTGATCAGAAGGCTGGGATTATTCCATTCGGAATGATTTTTAAAGAGCTCGGCTATCATAGGTGGCCCGCACATGTTGGACGGTACAAATCTATAATCAGACCTTTTCTAGTGCAATAAATATTGGATGGTCAAGATGTTGCATAATGGCCCACGGGCCAATATACAAAGTGGACCTATGTGGCCCAGTAGGGCCATTGCCCGTAGTGTGGGTGGGGTCACGTGTGAATATGGGGATATCATTTTTTTGCTTAAAAAACATAACAAAATTTTACAATGTTAACATGATGTCTGTATGACATATAACCCGTCCAACATGTTGACCCCACCATGTAGATCAGACGATCCAAAATTAAGGCCTGTCGAATCATCTTGTAGGCCACACTTGAATTTGGAGATTCTGAGTGGTGTATATTTTTTATATTGTATGCTCCACCTAATTATTTAATGACCATGATTTATGAGGC
Organism: Liriodendron chinense; assembly: GCA_003013855.2. Taxonomy (NCBI): domain Eukaryota; kingdom Viridiplantae; phylum Streptophyta; class Magnoliopsida; order Magnoliales; family Magnoliaceae; genus Liriodendron; species Liriodendron chinense. Next base: position 3,276,331 of record PVNU02000440.1, on the reverse strand, counting down.
ATCTGAGTATCATGGTTGGTAAACTTGTTTGACGGTTGGATATCTTGCAGTGTGCCTAAAAATATCGTCAACGATGTAGCAACATGGTAAGATTTGATTGGTTGGTCACAGGCAATTAGAGATGAGCTGCGCACATAAAAGACTGAAAAGCCTTTAAAAAAAGAGTCCAGATCCTCTGTTGAAACCCAGCAGAGAAATCCTACTCGTAGCTTCTCTAATTGGTCCAGGTCAGCCTGAGTGTGTCAGAGCTGAAGTGCTCTGACACAGTCAGGATGAGCTGAACCAATCAGAGCAGCAGCAGAGGTTCTCTCAGATTCAACGAAAGGGTCCAGATTCTTTAAAAAAAAAAAGGCAAGGCTCATCTCCAACCGCATACTGCTCACCGATCAAATCTCACCACGTAACCACACCACCACTGTGGTTAGTGAGCTCCTCGCCACCTAATCCACGTCCCTTAAGACACGAGTACATAAGGGAAGCATATCCAAGGCTCAAGTGAACCACACTGTAGAAAACAAAACGGGTAGGGATTAGGTGAGGTAGGGTACATCTCAGCGGGCGAGGCCCTAACTACATGTATGTACCGGTATCCACACGTATGGTCCTTTTTTTTCTAGCTCATTCAAGGCATTGTAAAATGAGGTAAATCCATCATCTCAAGTGAGTCACATTACAAGAAAACAGTGCTATTGAATTCTCACTGTTAAAAACTCTTAGGGCCTTATAATGCTTATTTGCCATGTAGCATGTAGATTAGGTTACACAGAACTGGATGAAGGAAAAACAAAACGAGATACATAACCTCAGCAGGGAAACACAATCCATCTACTACTGAGTCATGACCATGGGTTGATCTCCTCTATCAACACCTACAAAACAGTGGGGATACAGCATCCACCATTGTTTATTTGTCATCCAAGCTGTTAAGAAGGTAAAACAGACATCTGTGAAGCAAAAAAATAAATATCAGCTTGATCCAAAACTTCTGTAGCCCCAAGAAATTTTCAATGGTAGTTTCCTGTGGTGTGGTCCACTTGACCTTGGATATACTTCGATTTTGCTCTCATGCCCTAAAATGAGCAGGAAAACTAGATGCACGGTGTGGATAAAACACGACATCATAATAGCCCCACAAAGTCTTCACGCCAAAGTAGGGTGCGTTTCAGGGATCCCTTACCGTCTTGTCCACTGTGTGATGTATGTGTTTTATATCCAAGCCATCCACTCATTTTAGAGTACAATTCAAAAACTGAAGTAGATCCAAATCTCATGTGGACCATAATACAGTAAACAATGGTGCTCAACCATTAAAAGCTTCTCATGGGTCACAAAAGTTTTAGGGTCAAGCTGATATTTGTTTGGTCTCTTCATCTAGAGGTCTTTGTGAACTTTTCAACAAGTTGGATGGAAAATAAACATTTCAGTGGCCCCCATAAGTTTTTTAATGGTGTGGATTCAATCACTACTATTTCATGTGGTATGGTCCACCTAAGATTTGGATCCGCTTCATTTTTACGATATTGCCCTAAAATGAGCTTTTCAAAATGCATGAACAGTGTAGATGTAAGGTACGTACATCACAGCGGCCCCGCAGTTGGGAATCCACCGACCTCAGCGGATCCGGGGATACACCCAAACCGCGCCCGCCAAAAGTAAAAGGCGGACTCGCGGAGAGCGCCTCACTACACATTCTGCGTTCACCACATCGGAGAGACTTTTGAGTCGTGGTCCACCATAGTGGAGACAAATAAATGAGAAGGACTTCTCACTGGACCATTGTAAGCATATACCCAATCTGGTGGCTCGCATATTCAAAAATTATCACACAATAAACCACCGCCGGTAAAAATCTCAGCGACCAGACGATCTTAACTCTCCAATAGGCCGTGACCCTACAAATGGACGGTGGAAAAGAATACCGGCCATTATTGTCAGTACGGAAAGTGAAAAAGGTCAACCAAACGTATGTGTAGGATCATCCATCTTGTCAAGTAGATGGGCAAACACAATGTGACCCACCTGATGAGTGGTCCATATCATGGAAGGTGATTGGCGCGCTGTAGTTAGGTTAGATTTCACTGTTCGCAACAGAGGAAACTCGTCTGCTCGCGCAACAAGGCCTAAATGCAAAGTGGGTCCAGTCTTTCTTAGTTGCAAGTGGGATGGGAGAGGCCGTAGCGTGTCCTTGTCGAGCCCATGAGGTAAGAGCTTGAGTCCAATCCCTACCCATGTACACACCAGGTGGACCGCACAATAAGTGACTCGACTTCCAAACACGTGGCAAACGTGTAATCTTTACGTTTGGTAGGATGTGTAACAAATATCAGATGTGAACACACAGTCCAAATCATTGTACTGGAGAACTTTTGAGGAAGAAAATGGACGGTTGTAAAGAAAACCTCAACAACCGTTCTTTTGACCCACAGTCCTTGAAAAAATATATATATATGTATCTAACATGAGGTTTAGGACAGTCCACACTGTTTGAATTTGGGAATGGCCCATCCCAAGATGGGGCTGCTTGTTTTGGTACATATTTGCCACGTGTATATATTGCTAGTGATTTGCAAGCTAAGCCCGAAAAGAAAAATGAAAAGCATTCTGCTTTTGGCTTTAAGCCTTTAACTATAAAGAGAACGTGAAACTCGCATGGGAATAGATCCTCGTGTGCATATTTCAATTGATAAATTGCCCTCAGGTGCCAACGGCTCTCTATAAAATTTATTATGTTGATGAGAAAGGGTATGATGCAGCGGCTGTATGCTACAGCTTTTCTTTCCTGCCAAATTGTCACACGTGTAGAATATTCTCTCCTTTGAAAATGTGGGCCACCCCATGATGATCATATTAGGTGAAAAATCCAGGCTGATCCACTCTTTCAACAGGACACAACTTCAATATCAATAGAGAGCCGATGGTATGAATTAGTGTAATGGTGTGGCCCACTTAATAAGTGGATTAGAATGTTCTTTGTACCAGATAATCATCTTATTGTAAGCAACATTTTGTAAGGACTGGATTGTTCTATATAGTATGAGGCATTTTTGAGAAAAATGGTTGAATCATAACCTTAGGATACAGCAGCTGTATTTGATGGATGGAGAACTGATCAGTGTCCCTGCCTGGACGGCGGCAGGGGCTCTGTGGGGCCCACCGTGATGTACGTGTTTTACCACGCTGTCCTATCCATTTTGACAGATAATATTAGCTCATGAACCAAAAAGAGGCAGATCCAAGGCTCAAGTGGACCACATCACAGGAAGGAAGCAGGGGAGATCATGACACCCAGAACCGTTGAAACCTTCCTCGGGCCCACCGTTGTGCTTATTTGCAATCCAACCTCTTCATAAGGTCACATAGCCCTGGATGAAGGTAAAACACAAATATCAGCTTAGATTAAAAATTCTTCTACTCCCAAGAAATTTTTAATGGTGAGCGTTCAATCCTCACTCTGTGGTCCACTTGAGCCTTAGATCTACTTCACTTTTGTGCTGATAGACTAAAATGGTCTGGAAAAATGGATGGACGGCCCGGATAAAACGAGTACATCACGTGGGCTACACAGAGCCCCTGCCTGGACCAAGTCCGTCCACGCAAGGGCAGGCGCAATCCGGGACCAAGTCCGTCTACACAGAGCCCCTGCCTGGTCCCATCCAGTTTCTCTCGCCAACAAGCCATCTTTTTAGGAGATTCGTACCATTCAAACGTTAGAATCCAACATAAAAAAAAAAAAAAAAAAAAAAAAACACCTGGCACGAAATCAGGCCCTGTCAGATCATCAGGTGGGTCATTCTTGAATGTTAGTCAGCTTCGGTTGTCCAGATGACGAGCAGACGAGCCTGAATTTCGTTCCAGATGATCTTTGGGCAGGACCTACCATTTTACTGGTGAGGATGTTCCACACGGCTAACATGTTAGCAGGAAGGAGCTGGTTAGGATGACATTCTAAGCATACTTCCGACTGTGTGCCTGAACAGATCTATATTCGGAAGAAAACAGTTGGATACCTCGCGGTCGGTACCTAGCAGGGCAACTTTCACTGACGTCTGAAAAAGAACTTAACAGGCACGAAATCTGCACTGTCCATCACGAATAAAAACCCTTACTGGGCCTAGATTCCAAAACTCATGATGATTTAACACTCAGGTGGGCCACCCTGAAAATCTATACCTAAAAGTTATAAATCAGGCAGAATGGCGAACCTGAGTTTTAGAATACGGTGATTTTTGGGAAATTCTTTATTCCTTATGATTCACATCAAAGGAATGGATTGGATGTCAATAAAAACACCACTGTGGGTTCAACATTAAGTATTCCATCCAAATTGCTTCCTGTGTTGTGGGCTAATGAGTCTTTGATGATAGTGAATTTTTGTTTCAGTGTTAAAATGATGCATAGTACCTGATGGACGGATTGGATTTCATGAAAATTCCATCGAAATTTCTCTCGGTTTGCAAAAGTAGGAAGCGGATTGCGTACTGAGTAACTCAGTACCTATAGCGTACTTAGTAAAATCTGTGGGACCCACCGTGATGTATGTGTATTATCCATGCGGTCCATCCGTTTTAGCAGCTCATTTTGGGGCATGATTTTAGAATTGAACCACATCCAAGCTTCAGTGGACCACACCACAGGAAGCAGTAGGAATTGAATGCCTACGGTTGAAAACTTCCTGGTGGCTACAGAAGTTTTAGATCAAGATGATATTTGTGTTTCCCTTCATCCACGTCTGTGTGAGTTTATGAAGAGTTTAGATGACAAATAAATACCACTGTAGTCTTTGGGAAGGTTTCAACGGTGGACGCCGTTATCCCCACTGTTTCCTCTGGCGTGATCCACTTGAGCTTTGAATATGCTTCAATTTTGGGCTTGTACTGTAAAATGATCTGGAAAGAAGGATGGACGGCGTGGATAAGAAACATACATCCACGGTGGGCCCCACGAACTTTACTGAGTAGCGTACTGAGTTACTCAGTACGCAATCCGCTTCCACAAAAGTAAACCCGGTAGGTAACGACCGCGAGTTACCCTGCCGCAGCGGATTGGCTGGTGCACCCTACACCACCCTACACCAGCGAGGTTGCTGGTGTAGTGACGTCATCAAGTTCTGTGGGTCCCACCATGAGGTACTTGTTATATCCAAACCGTCCGTCCATGTTTTGGGATCATTTGAAGGCTTGAGCCAAAAAATAAGACAGATACAACCATCCAGTGGACCACACTGCAGAAAGCAGTGGGAGATTGAACATATACCATTGAAACCTTCTTGGAGGTCCCAGAAGATTTTGATTAGTCTGATATTTATTTCTACCCTTCATCCAGGTCCATGTGACCTTATGAACAGTTTGGATGGAAAATAAACATCATGGTGGACCCTGGGTATGTTTTAACGGTAAGAATCATTGTCCCCACTGCCTTTAGTGGTGTGGTTCATTTGAGTTTTGGATATGACTCATTTTAAGTATCATGCACTAAAATGATCTCGTAAAATGAATGGACGGTTTGGATATACTAAATACATCATCGTGGCGTCCATAGAGCCTTAATCTTCTTTTAACAGTCTGTACAATCACGGTGCTCGAGAACTGCGTACTCGCTGCGTCCGCCGCGTCCCTACACCAGCAATGTAGCTGGTATATGGTCCACCAGCCAATCCGCTTCCGGATCACATATGGGTCAGTTCTGAATTTTTCTGAACTTGTCGATAAGCCCTAGGGGTGTTTTGGTCACGATGCAACCACCGTGTGAGTTAAAAAGCACGTGTAATTGATGTGGAAATCAAACTACTCGGTTCTCAGTTCTCACTGCTTACCGGTCACACGTCCGTGGGTTATTATATCCCAGGGTTCCAAGTTCCAGAACACCCCTAACGATGGCGGATATTACACGAGGGCCCTCGCATTTTTATCCTCGACCCGATGGATATGTACACAATGTACTCGGGTTTTTTATTTGGACAAATAGGGCACATCTATCAGTGATCCAGACCTTTTATTTGTTGGGTCATGCCCCATAAATCTCATTGAAGTGAGATACTGATCTAGTGATCTGCAAGTGAACAGTGAAAAGGAGAAGTACAGCAATATCTCCAAGTACAGCGTAAAAAAAAAGCCCATGATTATTGGCTAGGATCTTCCATCTAAAAGATGTCTTCTGGATGGTCTGTCCAATGTGTGGCCCAACGCACCAATGGTCTAGATCACTGCTGATCCACGACAAACAACCTGGATGACGGACATGACGTTCAACGATCCCATGGAAACTGGAGCGGGGAGCCGTCCCTGCTGAGTTCCCATACAACCTAAATTCCACACTGACAGTTCTGTGGTGAATGGGAACTGTTGCGGTAAGATTAGGAGCTGAGTTGAGGTTCATACTCTAAAATGCTTGGCCTTATACCAATATCAAGTGGAGTAGCTCAAGTGCGGCCGCACAGGCCAGCCTAAGTACAGTGGGCACCTTTACCGCATCAAGAGAAAGTCATTGAATGTCCAGAGCTTAGGCCAACCAAGATGATCAACTCGCCATTCAAACTTGTTCCCTAGGTCCCCTTGAAAATGTTCACAAGCCAGGGAGCTTAGCCCAGTGTCGGACTCCAACCTTTGTCCCGGCCTCGCCCTTACAAGCCCGACCTAGCCCAGCCCAACTCGGACGACCGACCCAACCTCAGCGGAGTGGCGTGGGCCATAGGAAAGCCATGGTATGAAGGTACAAACCTCCTATAAATGTGAACAGTCCAACAAGATAGCACACCAACCCTCATAAATGAAATAGGAGAGAAGGTGTGATGCCCCTCTCCTACAGTGATGACCGTTGCAGTAGGAGAGACCATACCGCCTTACCTGTCTCATCAGGTCATAGTGTTGGTAAAGGTTTCCAAACAATTAGACTCTTACCTATAAATACCCTCATCCACACGAGGAAAGGTACGCACTATTGGACCCTTACCGAACTGCCGCCCATTTACTCTCTTGATTAACTTAGACATCGAAGGGCTAACGGCTGAATCCCAGTCATCCTCATTTCTTGTCTTCATTTCACTGTCCACAGGTCTTGAGAAGCATTTGAGTTTTGATGTCGTCCGTCCACGCTCGGAGCTAACTCTATCCCTTGCAACAAAGATCGAACTGTTGCATCAATTTCTCACTTTTTTGTAGCAACAGGGACCGTCCATCCAATGGTCACTATTATGGGTGGCTCAAGGTCAGCAAATTACTCCAAGTAGAGAGAAGCTGTCATTAAAATCGTAATTTTAATGTAACTTTTGATCAAGTATCACCATGTAATGCACAAACTGATCTTTATATAACGGGCCATCTGAGGTCAACTAACCCATGTAGCAGGGTGCGTTTGTCCAATTCACGAGAAAATGTATCGTTTTACTTGAAAATTACAATTTTAAATTTTTTTATTATTTTTTTATATTTCCTTATTTTAGAATTTAAGGGTTTTTGTCTTCTTCTTTTTTTTTTTTAGAAATTGCTCCTAATTGTGTTGGAAATCCTCAATAAAGTTAATTTAGAAATTTTCATTATTTTTAAAAATTATTATTTTTATAATTTCTATTCTAATTCTATTAGGACTTTTGTAAAGGTTTTAAATTTTTCATATTAGTGACATATTCTAGCATTCTAGACTGATAATTGAATGATATAATTTACAATTTCTTTCTTTATTTTTTTTTCCTTATCTCGCATATTCAAAGGTTTTGCCTACATGAGAAATATGGTGAACTTCTTTCTCACGTCATTCCCTACGCGAGAGGCTCATTAGATCAACTGTCTAGATTGCTATACACGTCTTGTGGCAGATGTCTACAAGGTCAAGATCACTCCCCCAATAGCCTTCTCCAAAATAGGCCATGGTCCAAAAGTCGAATCCTTCCCACAATCCCAACCGATCCTTAATTACAGTGGAATCCCACAGTTGGACAACTCTATTTAATCGTCCGTTTCTTCTTCTCAACGGAGCAGTTAATCCCTTTAGTTCCTGACCCGGTAGAACCCTCTAGAACAATGGTCCAGATCCCACGCGCTTGCGGCACTTTTCCAATGGGGACTCTCAGCCAGGTCTTCCGACTTCACTTTTCCAATGGGGGCGCGGATTTCCTGCGAAAGCCTTGCGCATGAAGTTCCTGCACTGGGAACCAAGGTAGGGTCCACAGTGATGTTTTTTGATAAATCCACCCCGTTCATCCGTTTTGGGAGCTCATTTTAGGACATTAATGCCAAAATGAACCGAATCCAAGACTCAAGTGGGTCTCACTAAAGGAAAAGGTCGGTAGGTAAATTACTACCGTTGAAACCTCCCTGGGTCCACAGTGATGTTTATATGACATCCATACCGTTCATAACGTCACTACTACTGGGATGAACTGGAAACATAAATATTATCCTGATTCGAAACACCTATGGCTCCACAAATATTTCAACTGCACGTTTTCGGCTCACTTGAGTCTTGGATCCGGTTCATTTTTGTTATCATGTCCTAAAATGAGCTCCCAAAACGGATGGACGGGGTGGATTTATCAAAAAAATCACTGTGGACCCACCTTGGTTCCCAGTGCAGGAACTTCCTGCGAAATCCGCGCCCACTTCCAGGCTTCCAGTAAGCTGAAATTAGCATCCACGTCATCCCTTCAAAGAAAAGAAAATACTGGCGTCGCTGCGCGTAGGCATATGCGGGGGCGTACCTACAGCTTCTGTGTGGACGAATCACATCACTTGGATGAGATCCACACTGTCCATCATGTGAGACCCCTAATGTTTGGCATTGGTCCATGACAATAAAAGGATCCTAAATTTAGGTGAGCCTCACCGTACGAAACAGTATAAACTCATGCCTAAAACCTCTAAATTCACATGGTGTTTCTCACCTAAGATCCAAAACATCATAATTTTTTGTATTCTATTCATTCCAGTGACTCACATCAAATGAATGGATTTGATGGAATATATAGAAAACAGTGGGTGCCACGCTCAACTAATGGTGAGTGTCGCATTCCAAATCTTCCCTATGGTGTGGTCTACCTGAGTTTTGGAACGATATAAATTTTAAATTGGTCGGTTAACATGAGTCCACACGCCTAATGGACGGGGTGGATCTAACAAAAGTTTTCACACACGTGCCGCTCGGTTAGTTGTAGGCACGCCACTGTCCACGTAATCAGGGTAGTACGGCTCTTCATGAAAACAAAAACGGAGGGCAATTTCGCAATTTAACTGCAAACCCAGGGTTTATTCATTACGGCAGCTGCCTATATTAGACCTTCCTACTGCTGTTATGCGAATATCCACATCTGTTCTTCCAAATTGCTTAGGATTCTTCTCCTCCTTTGGGCTTCCATGGAAGAAGAGCAGTTCCTATCCCTCTTCGAAATCTACTGGTTTTACCACAAGATCTTCACCCAACCATCTCCTCCTCCTCCTCCTCCTCCTCCAATCGACCCAATTCCAGCAAAAACCAAAATCCAGATTGAAGAACTCACCATCTCTCCCGTCGGTAGCCTCCACCGTCGATCTTTCAGCGACGATTCCAGCTTCAAATCCGATCCATTCTCTCCAAATTCAGTTCTCCAACAACCCAAACTCGGTACCGATCCTCTCCGGCAAAGAGATCGAAGAAAACCCAATTCAGAAAACAGATCAAGAAACCTGGAAAAAGTCGAGAAAGTCGGTATTCCGTCACCAAAAGAAGACTACCAAGAGCTTGTCTGATCTTGAATTTGAAGAATTGAAGGGGTTTATGGATCTGGGTTTTACATTTTCTGAAGAAGAGATGGATTCGAGGCTGGTTTCAATCGTTCCGGGGCTGCAGAGATTAGGAAAGAGTTGTGGGGAAGGGGACTCTGTTGATGGAAGAGTTGTTTCCAGGCCTTACCTATCAGAAGCATGGGATGTTAGGAGAGAGGAAGAGAACCCATTGTTGAATTGGAGAATCCCCGCCGTTGGAGATGGAATTGATATGAAAGATCATTTGAGGTTTTGGGCCCATGCTGTTGCATCAACGGTTAGATGAAGAGATTGATTGCTGCTGCAACATGAACCTCTTTTTTTCAGATTTATCTGATTAAATTTTTATTTATTTTTTTCTTTTTTCGTTTTTTCTTTTTTTCTTTGTAAATAAGGAAAATCTTTGTAATAATCTGGTTTTGGTCGGACAATGGAAAGTTCCCATGTTTTGTGGGAGATTTCCACGACATTGTCTGTATCTTTCTAGAAAGGTTATTCAATAAACTACAGAAGTGCCAATGTACATGCGTGTTTTCTTATTGGTCAGGTCAACAAAACCTATTGGTCCGTGGGAGTTGCTGCTCTGAACGAGTGGGGGGAGTGGGGTAGGAAGTCGATTGCGTCCTGCCCTCGCCGCCACGGAAATCGTCCCCCACTCCGTTCATCCAAAAGTGAGTGAACCACAATGCAGGAAGCAGCGGGATAATGACATCCACCGTTGAAACCTTCCTAATGCCCACCATAATGTTTAGTTGCAATCCAACTTGTTCATAAGGTCACCTAGACTTGAATGAAGGAAGATTTCAATACCCTAAAATTAATTAATAGCATCGATAAAACATGTACATCATGCAAGACTGAACACACGCACTTTATTTTACAACCACAAGAGGGGGCCATACACCACATGGGCACTTACTCACGACCTCAATGTTTAAGTGCACTCTATCTACCCCCACAACAATTTTATAATTTCAAGTAATTTTTTTTAAAAATTTAAATCCCAATTGGTTTGGGGTAATACATTCTGTAGTGGGTGAGTGAGAGAGGGAGAAAGAGAGTCGTCATTATATTCGCCTATGAAGTATTTTCTCCTTTAAGATGCCACTTGAAAATGATAGGCTTAAATTCGTGAGCCAGGTCTGTCACATATCCATGCCATTCATTCATTTTATTAGAATATTCTAAGACATGAGCTAAAAAATGAGATAGATCCAAAGCTCAAATGGCTTGCACCATAAAAAATCATGGTCGTAAAAGGTTTTCAATGGTAGGTGTTTAACCCGCTTGTTTTGTGTGGTGTTATGTACTTGAGCTTTGGATCTACATCAATTTTGGATTCACATCTTAAAATTAACCCACAAAATAGATGGAAAGTGTTTCTTATCCTTGTCTTGGTGATAGACTCCCTGAAGTTTTAACACGTGGTATTGTCGTGCGTGTGGTGGGGAAGGGGCTTCTCTCAACACGACTTCTATGGTATAGAAGTTGTTCTTTTTTCTTTTTCTTTTAAAAGATAAAAAAAAAAATTGGCAGCATCTTTATTTCCTTACACATGGCAAGTGAGATCTGAACGGATAATCAAGTAAGTCCTACCTTCTGAGCAATCTGCAAAAAAGTTATCATGAATGGGCAATCCTAACCATTGGTGATTGGAAGATTCCCCTTTATAGGGAGAAAAAAAAAAGATGTAAAAGAAACATCCCTTGACCCTTTGTATATAACAATCCATCTTCTTGGCCCACAACTCCGTCTGTACACTGGTTATGATTGTCCTACTCTCTCCTTTTATGGGATTTGCCTATTCGAGGTGATGAAAGGTTCTGATCTTAGCCAAATACGGAAAATAAACAATCATTGATAAGCATCATTCAGGCCCATTTATGGCTTCCAAGTAGCTGGCACATGCAATGCACCTGAGCAGCTGGGTTAAATTAGCATCATTACAAGTAAGGGCATTTTGGGAAGAAATTACTTTGATAGTCTACCAAATCACTTTGGATAGCAATCAACAATTTTGGCAGATTAGGTGTAACCCATATAACACTTCAATGGGTGTTACCCTTACCCGTGGGCCCACCTTAATGATGTGTTGTATATCCACGCCATCCATCCATTTTTTTCAAACCATTTTAGGTCATGTTCCAAAAAAATTAAGCAGATCCAAATCTCATGTGGACCACACCACAGGAAACAATGGTGATTGAATGCCCACCATTAAAATCTTCCTAAGGCCCACAGTGATGCTCAGTCGTAATGTTTCTTTTCCATCCAACCCGTTGATAAGGTCAACCAGACCTAGATGGAGGGAAGACATAAACATCATATTCATCCAAAACTTTTGTGGCCCACAAAAAGCTTTTAATATTCATTCACCATTGTTTCTAGTGGTGTGGTCCACCTGAGATTTTGGATCTACTTAAGTTTTGAGATCACATCTTAAAATAATATGGGAAAACAGATGGTCAGCGTGGCCATACAAAAAATTCATCAAGGTGGACCCCACATGGTAAGGGTGGGTAACCCCTAATCCACCCCTCTTAGTCTTAAAAATTGGTTTATAAATCTGCACAATTGGAGTGATTTAGGGGTTATGAGTGTTGAATGATTACAAGAGGAATGATCATATTCATTGAATTAGATTGTTATCTGTCCATTGATTTTGATGGTGTGGATCAGCCTGATTTTTGTGGCAGGTGATGTTCATGACGGAGCCCACCTTCATACACTGCTTACAATTCTCCCACATGCGACACGTTGACAGTATAAATACTGCAGCAAGCTGGGATTTAGATTATATGATCCAGGATAGAAAACTTTGGTATATAGAAGATTGCAATATCGCAACCTATTGAATGACCCGTGTTTGGATGCATGTCCACCTCTTATTGAGATTGAAAACATTTCCTCTGATGGTTAGAGCAGACACGTCAGAAAAGGTTGGATTAGCTGTTTGTTTCATTTTAAATTTCAAGTGGGTAGTGTTACCAGATTGAGTAGAACTTGATCTGCAAGATTTTTTTATTTTGTTTTTTCGTTTTTGGATTGTTTTCTTCTCCCTATTTACACAGATGATCTTGCTTATATAAATTTAAATACCTAGCTCCATTTATGAAAACATAGATGGGGTTTCATAAATGCAGACCTCACGCGATCCTGCCATGCGTGTAGTTGGCTCCCATGTTAGATGGAACATGTATCAAAAATCACGGCCGTTAATTAGGCAGTGCGTTGTGAATATCAATTAGCTAGTATTAGAAAAAATTATGTTTCCTCTTATATATTAGAAAAAAAAATATATTGTCTCTTATATATTAGAAAAATCATATTTTCCTTCATTTAGTTTTCTTTCTTATTGGATTTTATTAGGGATTAATTAATTGTAATTTTATTTTATGGGTATCTCCTCTTGTATACATTCGTATGTATCTTCTCAATGAAAGCAAGAAAAAAAATCAAAAGGTTACCTCTTAAATTTATATTTTTCATGGCATCAGGAGTGCCAATTTGAGACCTTTGATTCAACCATTTCCAGCAAACATTTCATTGCTGTCTTATCTCTACTGGCGGACCATCAATCGTCCGGATGGTGTATTGTGGAGTTACTTTAACACTCTCTCATATGCAGGGTGGACTTCCACAGGGGAATATACTGAGCCAGGGTGGCAAGGGCAGAGGGACACTCAACTCACACCAGTAAACACAGGCCTGCCATAGGAGAAATATATTCCAATGGCATATTTGCTGCTTCCAAGATTTGAACACAAAAACTTCCATCAAATGACAACTTTCTCTAAAGGCAACAACACCAAAAAAAAAAAAAAAAAAAAAAAACAAATAGAAATTGTGAGGATTCACTGATCAAAGCCCCAAACCAAGTGTCTCCGATACCATGATAATAAAGAGAATTGAAATTTCTAGGATGACATTTTTCTCCCTGTTCCATCAATTTATATTAAGAAAAAAGAATACAAAAATATGGTATATACAACCAAAAATAGAATACAGATATATTTTCCTTTATATAGTTTCTTTGTTTATTAGATTCGATCAGGTTAATTTATTGTAATCTTCATTTTATGCTTGTTGAATGGCTTGGATCCGTATCCAATATGGTCGTTGATCTAATGGTTATTCCGTTATCAAGATGGAATTGTAAGGGGCCGTTATCAAGATGGAATAAGAAATTTCTAGATTCATACGTTATCATAATGGTAAAAGTTTGGAAGAAGATAAGACAATTTTTGTCTAATCAATAAGATTATAGGAATGATTCTGCGATTTGCTGAAATCCCCTCCATTGGGGCATGTGCACTACCTCAGTTTTCATGATAAACATTCCATTCAAAGTCATTTGGACGTGATTGCCTGCGACAGCCTGTCAGCCTGATCCAGGAAGTTCTTCCACTAAGAAGTTAGGTGGGGCCCACCATGATGTTTGTGAGAAATCTATGCAGTCTATCGATTTTGCTGGATCATTTTAGGGGATGAACCAAAAAATGACGCAGATCCAAAACTCAAGTGTGCCACACCATAGGAATAAGTGGAAAGAAAAATGCCCAACGTTGAAACTTCCCTCAGTCCACTGAGATGTTAAATGCCATCAATACCCTTCATGGGATAATTCCTACTAGGATGATCTAAAACAACAAAAAATATTAGCCCGATCCAACACTTCGATGACCATGAATGTTTCAAATTTGGACGTTTAATCTTTATGGTTTCTTGTCATGCAGCCCACTTGAGAAGTGGAATCCATCTCATTTTTGGACTCATGTCCTAACATGATCTAGAAAAACAAATGGACTGAGTGGATTTCTCACAAACATGCAATCTAAGTCATGCAGTAAGCAAGAAATGAGAAAGGGACAGATTACCTGTGAAAACATTTGGCAGGAAGTGGAAGATAGGTGGGGCCATCATGATGCTTGTGTGAAATCCACCCTGGCCATTCATTTGCTAAATCATGTTAGGAGATGGCCCAAAAATGAGGTAGTTCCAAAACTCAAGTGGGCAGCACAACCCGAAAGAATGTGAGGATTGAACCTCCACCATTGAAACATTGGTGGAGCCATATAAGTTTTTAATCAGGCTAGCACATAAACATCAAGATGGACACTAAAGAGATTTCAACCTTATGCATTGCCCTACACACTTCTTCCTATCACAAGGGCCACTCGAGTTTTAAATCTACCTCATTTTTTGGCCCATGTCATAACTTAATCTAGCAAAATGAATGGACACAGTGGATTTCTCACAAGCATCTCAGTAGGCCCCACTAGCTTCCCTTCAAAGGAAGTTCATGCAATATGCTTTCACTGGCCATCCATATCCACAAGAAAATTATTTACAGCGACAGCATGCCTATGCGATATCCACTTCTTCCATCAATTGGGCAAAAATATATCAGCCCCAACCCTAAAAATTAGGCAAATCAGCCGAGTAACATTATTTTTTAACTTGCGAAAATTTACCATACTAGTTGAATGACCTGGATCTATTACATGTGTCCCATCTCACAGTTGGTCCAACAGTTATTTCCGTCTCCTCGTATGAGCGGCCGTAATTAAGACAGGAATTTCAAATTTCTTCATTAAGTTATCATAGTAGTAAAAATCAAAAGAAGGAGATGACAAATTATTTTGTCTAATCAATGAGATCATAGAAATGCCATTGAGATTTGTTCAAATCGCCTCCCACTGAGACGTGCACCACCTCAGTTTTCAAGAAAAACATTGGATGCAAAGTCATGTAGGAAGTAAGGCTGTCAACGGGCCAGGCCTGAGGGAGGTCTCAGCTCGGATTTTGAACTTTTTCAAACTGGTTCATCGACCAGCCCTATTCAAATTTCTGAATTTCAGGCTTGAGCTCAGCCCATTGACACTCCTAGTAGGGAGCCAAGCAACAAGAATGGTTTTTAGGGCCACAATGATGTCAATGTGACATCCACTTAATCCATTGGTTGCCAAAGGTTATGTTAGGCCCATCGCTAAAAATCAGGCACATCAGCAGAGCAACATTATTTTTAACTCTACCATACTTGTTGAATGACCTGGATCTATTACATGTGTCCCATCTGGCAGTTGGTTCAATGGTTATTTCCATCCCCTCACAAGAGCGGCCGAAATCATGAAGGAATTTGAAATTTCTAGATTAAGATATCATAATAGTAAAAGTTTAGAAGTCAAAAAAGAAGATGACAAATTATTTTCTCCAATCATTAAGATTATAAGAATGCTATTGCAATTTGCTCAAATCACCTCCCATTGAGACATTTGCATTACTTCAATTTTCAATAAAAACATTGGATGCAAAGTCATGTAAGGAGCCGAGCAACAAGAAAGAATTTTAGGGCCACAATTATGCCAATGTGACATCCACTTCATCCATCGGTTGGGCAAGGTTATGTTAGGCCCAACCCTAAAAATAGGCAAATCAGCAAAGCAACATTATTTTTAACTTGCTAAAATGTACCATATTTATTAAATGGCCTAGATCTATTACATGAGTCACATCTAGAAGTTGATCGGGCCATAATTAAAAGGAATTTGAAATTTTTAGATTAAACTACCATAGTAGTAAAAGTTAAAAGAAGGAGATACAAATTATTTTGTCAAATCAATAAGATTAGGGCCTGTTTGGAGCATGGATTTGGAACGCCTGGATTTGAAACACCCTATTGTGTTTGCCACCCTAAACCTGGAATCCCCTACAATCCAAAAGAAGCTTTGCATAATGTATTTACAAGGGGTTGAATTTAACTACTAAATCAACTTTAATATCCCTAATTAGTGTGTATATATAATGTTTGACACGATGGTTGTAATAAGCTTGTTGAAACATATACTTTGGCAAAAAATGACAAAATTCCAAGTCTTGGATGGGGCACAAGCACCAGATCACATCTAAGTGACTAACCAACAATTTTTAACCGTTGATTTATAGGGACAATGTTTGGATGGCGCAAATCATCCTATTAAAGTAATATTAGTAATATAGTTGATAATCTAATTGTTTTGGAATATCATCAATGGCCCATATGCCCAATAAATTAATAGCCTAGTGACACACATGTTATACATGTAACTCTTGAAACGATTTTAAATGTAATCCAAGCTTCCACCTTAGATTTCAAACCCCCTCTTTGAGGGGATTTGAAACCCTCAATTACTTTATATACCAAACATGCCAAGGGATTTGAAACCCCTCAAATTGCCTCCCATTGAGAAATATGCACTACCTTAGTTTCTAAGAAAAATATTGGAAAATTCACATAGGGAGCTGAGCAATGAGAAAGGTTTTCAAAGCCACAGCGATGTCATGAATGAGGCATTGGACTTCATCCATCAGTTGGGCAAAGTTACGTTAGGCTTGACCCTAAAAATCAAGCAAATCAGCAGGGCAACATTATTTTTAACTAGCCCAAATGTACCATACTTGTTAAATGACGTAGATTGACATGTGTCCCATCTAGCAGTTGATCCAATGGATATTTCTGCCCCAATGGATATTTCTGCCCCCCCCCTCCCCTGAGCGGCCGTAATTAAGAAGGCATTTGAAATTTCTAAATTAAGTTATCATATTAGTAAAAGTTAAAAAATAGAAATGACAAATTATTTTGTCTAATCAATGAGATTATGAGAATGCTATTGTGATTTGTTCAAATCGCCTCACATTGGGACATGTGCACTGCCTTGGTTTTCGAGACAAAAAAAACTTTCGATGCAAAGTCACGCAGGGAGCCAAGCAACGAGATAGGTCCACTATTTTTGGCAAGATTATGCTAGGCTAGACCCTAAAACCCAACCAAATCAGTAGAGCAACACTATTTTTGACTTGCCAAAATGTATTATGCTTGTTGAATGGCCTAGACGTATTGCGGATCCCATCGAGCTTTTGATCTAGTGGTTATTTCCACCCCCTCTCTTGAGGGGCCATGATTAAAAAATAAAAAATAAATAAAAAGGGAATTAAAAATTTCTAGATAAAGTTACTATAGTAGTAAAAGTTTGAAAAAAGATGGTAAATTATTTTGTCTACTGGGATTATAAGAATGCTATTGCAATTTGTGACATATGCACAGCTTTGTCGGTTTCCAAGAACAAAAATCCGACGCAAAGTCATGTCAGGAACCAAGCAACGAGAAGGATCCATGGGCCAACGATGTGCATGTGATATCCAATTCATCCATTAGTTGCCTAAGATTACGGCTCAAGCTTAAAAAGCAGCCAAATTCAAAACTCAAGTAAGCCGCATAGGAGCATGCTTAAAACTGAGACATTCATGGACCAAAGGCAATATCTGTATGCCATCCAACCTATTCATAAGATGAATCCCACTGGGATGAAGGGAGAAGACTAGCATCATCCTAGTTCAAAACTTCCATGGCCCCAAAAAGTTTTGGATGGTCGTCAGTCTTCATCCCACTTTTATGTAGTGCGGCCCAATTGAATTTTGAATTTGTTTGATTTTTCTGGTCACATTTTAAAAATGAACTAGTGCAACTGATGGTCAGAGTGGATTTTACATGTACATCAGGATAAATCTTAAAGAGCTCTTTGTTGCACGGCTCCTTCCCAAACTCTCCCATCCAGGTGCAACTAGTGGACTATTATTGAAATGACAAGCCATCACCCATGTGCTTCAATGGGAGTGTAAACCGCCCCTAATTAAGGATTGACATAAATCACTGTAGAAAACGAGTGATAAATATTTCTTCTTGGCTAAGAAATTTCTTGGGAGACTTTCAGATTTTGAGGTTTTTCTTAAGATATTATTAGAAAAACCCGGCCAAAAATAAAATATTTATTGTATATTAACAAGTAATTTAAAATTTTTAATTACATACTTAGGGCTTGTTTTGCACGGCATATTTGGGGGGAGGCGGGTGAGATGGGAGGTTAGAGGGTATTCCAAATCCAATCTAGGGGATTTCAAATCTTTGGTGAATTTTGCAATCTCTTCCTTTTATTTGGATTACTCATTTTTCCTTCATTTTTTTTATTTTTTTATTTTTTTGTAATATATGTGTCACTAGGCTACTAATCTATTCCACATGTGACTTTCTATGATATACCAAAACAAGTAGATTACCAACTATATCACTGAAATTACATCAATAGATGATCCAAAAAGTCCAAACATTGGACACAAAAATCAAGGATTAAAAAAACGTTGGTTAGTCATTCAATTATCAACTTATGCATGCTGCCCGTCTAAGGCTTGGAATTTCATTGTTTTTTACCAAAGTATATATTTCAATGGGATTATTACAATCATTGTGTCAAATATCACATATGTACACTAATAAGAGATATTAAAGTTGATGAAATTCAAACTCTTCTAAATATACTACATAATTTTAAGTGCAAAGATATTTTTGGATTACAAGAGATTCTTAATCCATAGTGCCAAACATAGCAAGAGAATTTCAAATCCGGGGATTTTCCAATTTAGGTATTCTGAATCCATGGTGCCAAATGAGGCCTATGATGGATTGTTGAAGTTTTTTGTATTTTCCATGTTAAAATCACAAAAAAAATTACATTAAAATTGCAATATTTAGAAATCTCTTAATATTTCTATATTCTTTGGAAAACTATGGCAAGCTTTGTGATATTTGTCACACTGATATAACATGTCATGACTAAAATGATCTGGCATTTTGAGTATAATGGAAGATACCACCAACCACTGCCAACAAGGCCCTCCTTTTTGACCGTTTGGTGCATGGGCTGAATTCCTATGTTAGTTTTGCACCAAATAAAAGACTGTCATAACTTATCCTTCTCGCATGTGACACCGATTTACAACTATCTAAGCCATTCTACCTGCGTCCCATTTTGGATGGAGCACTATCTAAAATCACATTGACCATCCAATTAATAGCTATGAAAAAAGTGATCTGGTGAGTTGTTCAAATTCAAAGGAAAAAAATCAGATGGTTGACATTAGCTTACCAGCTTTCTTGTTGCAGTGCAAGTATGCCATGTGTATGTTTGAAGAATCACCATCATTTTTCTTAAATGGTGCAAAGTAACGTAGGAATCCAGCCCTTCAGCCATTTAGGCCCGTTTGGATTGGAGGATTCCAATGGGCAAATCTCAATTATCATTTTTGATGCATGGTTGGATACTGGGTAAAAGAAACATTAATGTCCTGTTCCTTTGTACTCCTATGTACTAGTGTTGGGATGAAATCTTTCCAAATTCATCTCAAGGCTTCTATTATTTCCCAGACGTGAGGGGACTGCAATGCAGGCGGTGTTCATTATGATGTTTGTGAGAGAAATTCACTCTCCTACTCTAATTGTTAGAGATTTTGTAAACAAACATCTGTTTTGCCAACTCATGTTAAAATGTGATATCTAAAACTCAAGTGAGCCCCATGATAAGAAACAATGGGGATTGAATGCCCACCATTGAATTATTCATGGGACCATGGAAGTTTTCCGTTCATCATGGTTTGGATGGCATATTAAAGCAAAGTGGACGTCACAAATTGTTTCATTAGTGGGCTTTCAATCCCCATTGTTTCCTGTCATGTGGCCCACTTGAGTTTTCTATTTGCCTAATTTTTTTAGCTCCCGTTCTAATAGATGGAGTTGATTTCTTATAAACATCATGATAGCCTGATCTAAATCCAAGCAACGTAATTTGACTGATCATACCATTCCATTGTTTCAAATGTGGAAAGAACAGGGCAATTCAACATATATAATGATTGTGCTTTTCGACTACTTTTACTATGAAATCCTATCCAAGCCAAATAGGCCATTGTCCCGTTCTTGTCAGTGCCCATAACCTCAACCAGATTTAGATGCCATTGCTAGTTCGCTACCACTGCTGAGTTATATGCGGATGTGCACAGAATACTCGGATTTTCATTTTTGAACGGGTACGGCCCATGGTTCAGTGATCCAGACCGTTGATACGACGGGCCCCACCATGTATGGAGCATGACAATGGGAATCTTTCATAGTCAAAGATTCTAGTCACCAATACCTATCTGGGAGACTTTTGTGGCACTATATGGCAAAGGTCGGTCGCTACGACTGTTGGTCCAAATCACTGAAGCCACGGGACCACTGTACAATTGACAATTCAAACGGGAGCGGATTAGGTGAGAACCTTGCCGTAGGGTCCACCGTCATGTATGTATTCTGTATCCACGCCGTCCATCCTTCAGATCATTTTAAGACATTATGCAGATGCGATAATAAGAAGGACCATACCATAGGAAACAGTGTTTATTAAACTCCCTACCATTAAAATCTTCTTAGGTCGCACCTTAATGTTTCCGTAGTGTTTATCTGCCCTCCAATATGTTGAAGGGAAAAAAAACAAATATCAGCTTGATACAAAAATTTTGTGGCTCATTAATGGTCAACCACCACTATTTCCTATGGTATGGTACACTTGATAATTGGATCTGCTTCATTTTTGGATGATGCCCAAAAACGATATGGAAAAAAGATACATACATCATGGTTGGTCCCACGGTAAGGGCCGCACCGTCTTGAGTGCGCACTCAAAAAAAAAAATTGAGGTGGAATGCATGGAACTCAAATTAAATCGTCCACAATGCGGGTTCCACTTAAAGATGGATCATGAACAAATAATTACAATGAAAAGATGCCCTACATGGCCGGTTGTTAGACGTCCATTGGACGGTAAAAATGAAAATAATCAATGGTTTCAAATGTCTATGAATCAGATGTTACAATGCTCCACCCAATTTGATTTTAGGTCTATAAATAATCAACAGTGTGTCCCACGATCTGGACGGTTCAATTTGAATCACATTATCCAACCGTTAGAATTTTCCGTGATGATTATGAACCATCCCACTCAGCCAGAGTATATAAAATAACTCCCCGCGGCTCGCAGCCAATGGGTTAATGCTTGACAACTGTTTCGTGAAATGACCAAAATGCCCTCAGAAAGTTAGTTGTTCTTACCAATGCATAGAGCAAACGTAAGGTTATTTTGGTCATATTAGTGTACCGTTGTCTTTCTGGTTTGAATTAGGATCTCTTTTTCGGCTCCACGATACAAGGACATTGATAGTTGCGAATCTTGCCAGCAACCTCATACTAAAATGAAAAAAAAAAAGTGGCATTTCGCGCATTTCGCAATGGATGGGGAGAAGATCATAGAGAGCTTAGACTCTCACTGGTTCTTCTGCAGTATCTTCAAACCACCACCTCCCCCTTGGAGCAACAGCAGCAACATCACTCCAACCCATCTCAAAGACTCCCCCCACCAATCAAAACAACCCACACCCAGAATCCCAATCCAACAAAAACAGCATAATCAGTGCCCAAACAATATGGTTGGGATTGAAACAATCTCAAAATCTGATTTCTCAATGACCGAATATGAATCATCTTCGGAGATGGATCCAAGAAGGAGAGGCAAGAGAAGCGGGGAGTCAAGTTCAAAAAGTAGAGGGAAGATTCCTTGGATGAAGGAAATTGAGGAGGTTAGGGGGTTTGCGGAATTGAGTTTTGATATTGAAGAGGTTGGGGTTGGATTGGGATTGAAAACAATCTCTAATTCTGATATCTCAATGGCCAAATATGAATCATCATTAGAGATGGAGCAAAGAAGGATAAGCAAGAGAAGTGGTGAGTCGGGTTTGAAGAGGAGAGGGACGAATCCTTGGATGAAGGAATTTGAAGAGGTTAAGGGGTATATGGAATTGGGTTATGATATTGAAGAGGTTGGGTTGGATGCTGGATGGCCGATGGATGGGTTTGAGATTTCGAGAAGGCGAGCTCTTCATTGCAAGATGCCACCTTTCAGTGATGGCATTGCCATGAAGGAGCACCTCAAGTCATGGGCTTATGCTGTTGCTTGCACTGTCAGATAAGAGATGGACTGACTTTCTCCACCGATTTCTCCTTTTTTTTTTTCAGTGATGATTTTGATTTGGGTTTTTGTAGTAGGAGTCACTGCTGATGTGGGTTACAGTGTATTGTAATTGTTTAGACTCTAGGCCTTTTCAACTATTAGTATCAATATTAAAGTGTAACAGGGGTGTGTTTCCATTTCAAAGTAAGAAGGATTTTTTTTTTGGGGGGCATTTCCATAAAGAATGAAGGGAATTTAGTCATTTATAAAATGGGTATGTTTTGAAAATAACAAGCACCTGGTATATGGTTGTGGGTTTTGATTGCCTTGAGAGGGCTTGAACTTTGAAGGGCTCATTGCTGGTGTTCATAGATCCAAGCTGAGATGCATGAACAAACCTTGTTAAAGGAATCAAGGATATTCAAGTCATTTGTGAACTTAAAAGTTGTATAAATTTCATGTATAACTTTATAAATTCATGACATTTTGACTATAGTGATGATTTCCCCTCAGGAATGAATTTTTACATAGATTACATGAAATGGGGAAGGGGGGCCAATAGCAGTGCTTATCAGAAATGGTATCTACAAATAATTAGATTTACATAGATTTCATGTGATTGGAAGAACATACAGATGCTTTAAAATAACCTTGTTCAGTCCTTGTTGGAGATTGTCTCTGGAAGTTTGATGGTTGGCGGCCTGTCCGCACCTTTCCTTGAGTATTCTCTCCATCTTCGTGCTGCCGCTGCTGCTCTCTTCGCTCTCTCTTTCGCTTCCTCCCCTGCATAACAAAACATTTCCTAATTATCCAAGTGGAAGAAAAGCATGCACAGCATCTTCATTCATCAAATTCTTTCTACACTTCCAAAAGAAGAATGCAAATACCGAAACCCCATAAGGAACTTAATGGTGGGCAATCAGTTTACAAGCTCAATCCACATAATGGTTTTGGAAGAGAATCGATGTGTTCCAAACAGTAAGGGAAGGACCAATTGGTTTTGGAGGTGGATCAAAATCATCGCATTGTATTGAAACCCTTCCCACTCGGAATTCAACTGAGGTGACAACAGTTTAACATGGAATGGTTTCCTTCAAATGAATTGGCATTCTCCATATTTGTAATATTCGTTAGTGGCAGCAACGGGTCTAACTCAATAAAAGGACCTAAATAGTGACAGCCAGTCCTTGAAAATATTCATGATATGTGAAAGCCAGTCAGGTTCTTCCTCCTTGGCAACAATGAGCTCGAAATCCACATCATAGCTTGTTCCAAATAACGGTAGCTTGGTATTCAAATGTATAAAGATAACTGATATTCACACCCAACAAGGCAGATGCACAATATTTTCTATTTCTAGTTAGATAGAGGTACAACATTGCACTATTATTGTACCAAATGAAGAAAAAAGGTATGTGCATCAAACGGGAACAAGGGTGTGTGAAAATAGTAGTTCAGAAGTTCAAAAGCAGTAACATATATTTGAAAAGTCTGTTGTCTAGAGCATGAATTATCAAAAGGCTACAGCCCTACGAGGACATCACTTGCCAATCACTCCTGTTCATCCCACCATACCATCTATAGCATGCAAAACTAAAGTCTAAATCAATTATTTCATAGTAGTTGGTGTACCCCACTATTCACATTAATTTGCTCATGGAACTATCTTAATTGTTATAGAGAAGCAGTGTAAGCAATTAGGCATTGCATGCAGAAATTATTAAATCACAAAGCCATGAACATGTCCACAATAACCATCAAGGTACTGCTCACTACTAATTCCAAAAGCTCCAGTATTGTTTGTCACAGGTATTAATTATAGCCCGCATCTTTGTAGCAGACATGGGTTTTCAATTCTTCCAAGTGGGACACATGGTTCTGTGATCCAGGGTGTTATCATGTTGTGTTGTCATGTTGTTTCATACCATGGGGAATGTGACAAGAATCTCCTCGTCAGGACAATCTTAACCTTTGGTTTGTGGATTACGGACAGACAGCTAAGAAAAATACAGTGGTAGTCCATGTTCAACTTGAAAAGGTCCTAATATGGTCACTGGTTAGGACACTGGGACCTTCTGATCCGGGAGATATTTGAGGCATGCAGTGACCCATGGTCCAGACTTCCAAACCATGGATCCCACTTGTCGGAATTGAAACACATGTACACTGTGCAAAAATAGGTCGGATTTCCAAACCATGGGTCCCACTTGTCGGAATTGAAACACATGTACACTGAAAAAATACAGGCCACATATCATATAGTTCCTCGGGAAATGGTACTATGAGGTCAACCTCATGGGAGCTTCCCATGAGTTCGAGCTCTGTGGGCCCCTATCATATGTGTGACAGACATCCGTCCCATCAATCAGATGCATCCTTCCATGATGAGCCATGGGCCTAAAAATCAAGCCAATCTATGACTTAGGTGGGCCACACCACCGGCAACCGTTGAGAGTGGATGCCCACCCATTGAAACCTTCCTAATTGTATATTGGGCCCAGTGAGATGTGGTTTAGACATCCATTGTGTGTGTCCCACTTGGATGAGGGGTCACACCAAATTTCAGGCCATTCCAAAACTCAAGTGGGCCCCACCAAGTGCTTTGCGATGTTTTAAGCATGATTTTCCATGTTTTCAGATGGTGTGACCCACCTGAGTTCCAGATACGAGTGATTTTTTGCACATCCCATAACCTGGAGGGGAGCTACCAAATGCACGGTGTAGATGTCCATTACACATCACAGGGCCCACAGAGCTCAACCTCATGGGAAGCTCTCATGAGGTCGACCTCATGGTATCATTTCCCTAGTTCTTCACTTGTCACATAACTAGCAACTTGTATTTATTTGCTAACAGAATGACGATCCGGTTTCGACGATGTATGAACAAGAGAGATCTCTAAATATCCATTTGAAAAAAGTGATGAATAGATAGGGCTGAGCTGATAGCTGGGCTGGGTACGACGATGGGCAAGAGAGGGAATGAAACCTTCAGGATGGATCGGGAAAAGTGACCTCCGGCTCCGCCCACGACTTCCTTCCCTTCACATAGCTCAGGTGACTAGTCCCCAAGTACAAGAGGATCATTTAGTATTAGGCATCATGCGAGGATATTTTTGAACCACAAAGTGACCAGCATGTACACAACGACCACTAAAGTAGAATTACTAATTGCAAACACTAAACAAACAAGGAGTTCATGCACAAAAACTTTGCAAAATACTGAAAATATTATCACTTCACCCAAAGATGAAGCATAATTATTTAGAAGGACACTGAGATGAGAATTCATCCCAACAGGAACTACATGGTTGCCGTGGAAGCATGGTGTCCATGCCTAATGAAACATCAGAAGAAGCGTGCAAGGAACATACAAGATCAACAATGGTACTGATGAAATGGAGCTTTGCGGGAGTAAATCAGCTTTATCATATATCAGTTTCAAATAAATGGTTTTCTTTAAAAACAAAAAAACAAAACAAAACAAAACAAACAAACAAATATAAGTCCAACATTACCTCAAACCTTTTAGATCAGTGAGGTACCAAGAGTCCAAGCTAAGAATTTCAAACAATTAAAATGTCAACTGCATTTATGGCTTCGATGTGATGTTACCAACATTAGCACCTACTGGCCCTCTAAAGGATCATATGATGTGAAATTGAACAGGGCATGTTAAATTATATTGGAGAAAATCCTGTGAACTAATCTGCAAACTAGGAGCTTTTATTTGCAAGTGGATTTGGGCACTGTGGAGGCAAAATTTGGCTGCAGTTGGGTTTTCCTGGGGACAGTGGTGCACTTGATCAAATGGACAGTCTCTGCAAGGGGGATATGGAGATTGATCTGGGAAATGGCAGGGCATGCTGTTTTATGGACCATGTGGTTAGAGAGAAATAAGAGAGTATTTGAAGGTCAGAAATCTCACAGAAGTACCATTGTGAAGAAAAAAAATTCCGTCACTTGTGTTTTAAAGCTGATAAAAGATTCAGGGATGGAATCAAATTGGTATGAGGTGCTGCATTGCCAGTAAAATGCTCCAAAGGCCCAGATCCCGCTTCTATCCAACTGTGATAATAACAAGTTTTTTGGCTGTATCTTGCAGGATAGACTACACTAGTTAGCTGAGGGGTTGGATCGGAATTAGTGGAATAATCCGCAATGTTACAGATGTAGATCTGATCATTATTTCGGGCCCTGTTGGTATCAAGGATTCAAGTTTTGCTGAGGCAGTGACTTTCCTTCAAGATCAGAGATGTTTAGAACGGTTCAATCGATGTGACCTTTGCATGGTAGCCCATGAAATTGTGATAGACATAATGCATGGTTCAGATCAATCAAGTGGACTGTCCAACACAATTTATTAATGTGGCAGCAAAGCTGAAAGAATACAAAGAAAACAGAAAAGAAAGGAAAGGAAAAGAAAACCCAAAGCGAACAACCCACACTACAACCCTCTCAAAGATGAGGCTTCAGTTGAATGTGAAGCCCTCACCCATTCCAACACAGAAGACTTTGTTCGGAAAACGACACCTCTTGGACTGCAGTGCAAATTACAAAAGCATCTGTTATTTCTCTCCTTCCATACCCCGCCCAAAGTCCGGCTAGGAGGGCAAATCTCCACACCTCAAAGCCACACTATTTACTATATGTCAAGCTCCAAGTGCAATTATCAAAGAAGAATCACCAACGAGGTAACTTGGACACCTGCACATGTCCGGGTGTGGGACTTTCGCTTAAGCAGATAAATAAGTTTTGATTATCAAGTATTAAGACATCGTTAATTTTTTAATTTATCTTCATCTCCTAATTATGGACACACAAAGGCTTCAAGCTGTGACGAATCATAGTTTGTATCTGCACTCTCTATAGCTGTCTATATAGTTATAGATTGTATCTAATTTTAATCTTCTCTGGGAAATCGTTGAAGGGGATTCCAGTAATGCAATTTCATGTGCCAAGTCAGGTGTAAGTCCATGGAGGGTGGCCAACTTCATGGAAGAAGCATTGGATCTGTGCAGATTTCTGCACCATATTATGGTCCCCTGTTTTTTTCCTGTAGCTTGGGTGCAGCCCCTACCCTGTTTTTTTTTTTTTTTTTTTCTTCTTCTTCTTATTTTTGTTTTAATAAATATTTTAGTTTTCCTTCAAAAACACTACTGATGAAATACTGTAATTCCCAGTAATTAAGATTGAAGAGAACATAATGAAAGTCATGGAAGAAAAAGGCGATTGACAAGTGAAAAAAAAGGAGGAAATCAAAGACAATCCAACATAAATTCTCTCATTCAAAATACCTGACGTTTGGTAGTTCTTGGGCTTTCCCCAAAGGTTATCCCAATATGATCCAGGTTTGTCAGAATCTTTTTGCTTCGACATCCTTATCTTAGCTTTTTCCTGCATGCAATTTAAGGAACTGTTAAAGCATAAATGATATTGAGGATAGCATACATAATGAAATGGGAACTTGAAGGGGAAAAAAAAGGAAAAAGAAGAAGAAAGAAAGATAATATATTCTTATATATTCTTTCATTCCTTGAATTTTGAATGGTCATTATCCCAACTTATGAGGTTCTTCAAAGATTAATAATATCACAACAATTTTTTTAAATACAAGGGATGTATCTGAAGTAATGAGAACACTGCATGCTTATCCTTATCAGGAAAATAATAGCACATGCACATGTGACCAACCCCCTACCAAGAAGGTCTCAGGGAGACAATATTGTCTACTTGGAAGGGAAAATATAACCCAAGTCATAAAAAATAAAAAAAGAAAAAAAAGAAAAGAAAAGAAAAGAAAAAAAAAGTGCAACCAAAGGCTAATGACTCCACTCAAACTGTAAGGGAGAGAGTGAAAGGATGTATAAGCCCAGCCGTTCTTTATAGGACAGAATGTTGGGCAGTTAAGGTACAAAAAGTCATAGGATAGTGTAATTAAAATGAGGATATTGAGATGGACAAGTAGTAAGACAGGGAAGGATAGAATTAGAAATGAAAGAGTGGCAAGACAATGATAGAATTAGAAATGAATGCATTTGAGAAATTTTATGAGGAGCACCAATAGGTAGTAAGATGAGGGAAAGTAGACCTAGATGGTTGGTCATGTGCAACGGAGGCCAAGAACTGCACCGATTAGAAGGAGAAATTTGGTACAAGTTGAAGATTCTAAAGTGCACAAGGGGAAGGCCTAAAAGGATGTGAGAGGAGGTAGTAAGAAAAGGCTTGATGACCTATGGTCTAACTTAAATAGTGGCCCTTGATAGAGTGGAATGGCAGAAAAGGATTCATGTAGCTAACCCCGGTTAGTTGGGATAAGGCTTAGATGATGATGGTCAGGCTACTAACTTCGGGAAAAGGCCAGCAAGTTTAAGAAAGGAAATGTTGACTCTGTTAAGTCATGTATATTTATGTATTTATGTTTCTGTTTTTTCCTGTTTTGCCCCTGGCCCATGTTAGGCTGTTATGTATATAAAGGGGCTTTCTTGTAATTTGGTAAATATATAATATGATTCTTTTCATTTGAGGGTTATAGAGAAACCCTTCAACCTTGGTCTCGTGTGTGGTCTTGTACATCAGATTCTCCATGGAAACTGTCCTGGCCGACATGGTATCAGAGCAGGAGATCCTCTTGCTCCTTTGTGTCCGAACCCACCATTGAGATCGGGCCCGTTTTTTCTCATCTCTGACGACTCCTCTCGGATCCGGCAGCAGTTCTGCTTGTCTCCTCTTCTCCGGCGGTGGTTTTCGACATCCTTTTGTGATTGCGGGCTATTACATCTCCCCTGTTCAGATTCCCCTTCAGTTTCGGCCTCCGGTCTTCATCTTCGATGACGCTCTCCTCCGTCAGCAACTCCGTCAGCTATAGCTCAATTCGCAGTTGCCTCCTTGTTTCCCCAGATCCGTTAATCCAGCGTCTGTGTGCCTCTGCACTCCGTTCGCCGCTCGATTTCAACAGCTCAGCCGCAGCAACAGAGCCCCGTGCAACAGCGGGCAGCACCTCCAGTGAGCCGCAGTGTTTTCGGCTTACCTAGCAGCCTTCAGTCTCAAATTCGGTATTCAGATTTTGCTCAGCCTTCCATACTTGCCAATTTTTTTTTTCACGATTATGGATAAGACAGTTCTAGGGGCGACAACCCCCGGTGTCATTTTGACGGAACCAACTATGGCCTGTGGTCGATCCACTTCCGGAGTTGTCTCAAAGGTCGTGGCTTATGGGCTTACGACCCCTTGATATAGAGGGACTGGCCGATTGGGAAATGAAAAATGGCCGAATCATCACTTGGATTCTCGACTCCGTGGATAAATTGATTGTTATTGGGCTTACCCCACACCGTACAGCCAAAGCGATGTGGGATCATTTCAAAGTAATCTATCAACAATGCAACAAGGCCCGTCTCTACCGTTTGGAGCATGATTTATCCCATATCACTCAGAGTGATAGGAGCATCCAGGCCTTTTATTCTGACATTGTTGCCATATGGACAGAAATGGCAGTGATGGACCCCGAATTTCCACAGATTTTCTTGTCTTTCAGGGTATGAGAGAGCGTACCCGTGTAAGTTGAGACCAGAATATGAGCTTTGCAAGGCTGCTCTTCTGAATCGCAACCCCCTTCCATCTCTTCATATGGTCATCAATGACCTGTTAGCTGAGGAGCAAAAGCTCCAAGCTCTCTCCTCCATGCCTCAATCTCCTGGTGTGTCTGATTTGGTGTTGGTCGCATCTGGTCCCTCTGGTACCCGTGGTATCCACTCTTACCTCTTCTGTTGTCCGTACTGCCCCTTCTAGTGCCTGTGGTGTGCGCACTGTGACTTGTCATGGCTGTACCCAAGTAGGTCATGTTGTCTCTCAATGCAGCGAGTGGTGTGCCTATTGTCGTAGGACGGGACATGGTATTGCTAATTGTAAGACCAAGGCATATGCTTCTTCCCGGGGACGAAGCCGTGGTCGTGACCGTGGATATGTCGAGCTCTTGTTGCTGCTTCTTCTCCTGCGCATTTTGAGCCTCCTGCGAGTGATCTTGCCAACTCCTCTGCTTCCTCCGCTTTGACTCCTGAGATTCTTCAGCAGATTGTACAAGCCCTTTCCACTACTGGTTTGTCAAGTACTTCTTCTTCATCTCCGTGGTTCTGTGATTACGGGGCCTCCAATTATATGACCGGTAATCATTCATCTCTTCGCGATATTTGACCATATAATGGTACGCAAGTTATTTCCACTGCTGATGGGACTCAGTTGCCCATTCAGTTTGTTGGCTCTTTGATCCTTTCTCCTTCTTCCCATCAGAAATTTATTCTTCGCGATGTCTTTCATGTTCCCAAGCTTTCCTCTAATTTGATCTCTATTGGTCAACTCACTGATCATAATTGTTTAGTCATGTTTCTCCCTGATTGTTGTTTTGTGCAGGATCTGACAACGGGGAAGGTGGTTGGGAAGGGTAGAAGGAGAGGACGTCTCTTCATTCTGGATTTTGATACATCTATAACACCAACCCCGTGTTTTTTTGCACCATCTGATTCTAATATTTCACTGGCAAACCGGAAGTGGAAATTATGGCATTGTCGTCTTAGTCATCCACATTCTGACCGGTTGCTTCATTTATTTCTTCTGGCACGTTGGATAACTTGAAAATTAAAAAATCTGTTCTCGATCTTGTTTGCTCTTCTTGTTGCTTATCAAAAAATAAATGTGCTTCGTTCTCATTAAGCACAACTTGATCTACTTCTACATTTAAGCTTGTCCATACTGATGTCTGGGGGGCTTCCCCTATTTTATCCATGTCTGGGTTACGCTATTATGTAATTATCATTGATGATGTCACTCGTTACACATGGATTTATTTTATGCACTCCAAATCCCAAGTCTTTGGTATCTTCAAGCAATTTACTTCTATGGTCGACACTCAATTCAGGGCCAAGATTCGAACCGTACGTTCCGACTCAGGGGGAGAGTCTATCTCCATGGATTTCAGTACGTACCTTCAAGACCATGGCATTATTCATCAAAGGACATTTCCCTGATACTCCTCAACAGAATGGGGTGGCTAAATAGAAAAATCGGCACATAGTTGAGACCGCGAACACATTAATGATTGATATGTCTGTTCCTTGTTCGTTTTGGGCCGAAGCCATGTTACACTCAATCTGCTTAATCAATCGCATGCCTACTAAGCTTCAAGACAACACTTCTTATTTTATCCTGTCTGGCTCCCACCTTGATTATTCCACATTTCGGGTCTTTGGATGTGTTTGTTATGTTCACCTTGCTTCCCATGAACGTAACAAACTTTCACCTAAATCAGTTAAATGCATGTATTTGGGCTTTGGGGAGACACAGAAAAGGTTCCAGTGCTATGATCCCGTTGCTCGTCGGATACAGGGTATCTCGTAACGTTATTTTTCTTGAACATGTTCCTTTCTATAAACCGTCTGTTATTTCTACTCCTACATCTCCATCACCTGGCTTCACCTTTTTTCCTAACATACCATCTGTATCTAGTGTGCCGCTTCGCCCCTTGCAGGTTTATACTCGCCGGCTACGAGCTCCTCCCCCTCTGCCCATGCCCACTTCCACTCCTGCTGCAGATCTGGATCCTTCTTTGGTACGTCGCTCTACCCGGCCTCATAGAGCTCCTGATTGTCTCATTTATTCTATGTCAGCTATGACTTTCACTTTAGACTCTATTTCCATTCCCACATCTTACTCACAGGCTGCTACTCAGAGTTGTTGGAGAGATGCTATGGCAGAGGAGCTTCATGCTTTAGACGAGAACCATACATGGGAACTTGTCCTACGTCCTCCAGACCAACAACTTATTGGTAGTCAATGGGTGTATTCCATAAAGCTTAAATCCGATGGCTCTTTGGATAGATACAAGGCAAGGCTCATCACCCAAGGGTACAAACAAGAGTGGTATTGACTATAATGAGACCTTTGCCCCTATCGTAAAAATGAAGACTGTTAGAACTCTTCTTGCCCTTGCTTCTATTCGTACATGGGCCATTTCTCAGATGGATGTGAAGAATGTCTTTCTTCATGGCAACCTTCATGAGACGGTGTATATGAAATTGCCTCCAGGATCTAATACAAGTGCTGATGATATGGTTTGCCGCCTGAAGAAGGCTCTGTATGGTCTAAAGAAATCTCCTGCGTGCCTAGTTTCAGCGGTTCCATGATGTAGTTGTTGATGCTGGTTTTTCTCATAGTCGTTGCGATCCCTCCTTATCTATAGGCACTACCTCTCGGGGCATTGTTATTGTTCTCGTCTATGTGGACGATCTCATACTGACCTGGCAGTGATTCGGCTGGAATTAAAAACCTTCAGACGGTTCTCTCCTCTTCCTTCAAAATGAAGGACTTGGGTCCTCTCACCTACTTCTTGGGACTTGAAGTCTCGCGTTCTGAATGTGGGATTCTTGCAAGCCAATGTAAATATACTCAGGATCTCATTGCTATGGCCCAGTCGACGGATCAGAAATCTTGTCAAACTCCCATGGAACTGAATGTTCAATATGGTCATGATGATGGGGACTTGCTGGAACAACCAACTATTTACCGTCGTTTAGTGGGAAGTCTAGTATATTTGACAATTACTCGCCCCAACTTTGCTTATACTGTTCAAGTTGTCAGTCAATTCGTCTCGGTGCCCCAAACCTTGCATATGACTACTGTTCTTAGGATCATCCAATATTTACCTGAGACGGTGGACCGATCTTTGTTTTTCTCTTCGAGTGCTCCTTTGGAGCTTTGGGCCTATTCTAATGCCGATTGGGCGGGGTGTGCAGTTACCCGCCGGTCCACCACCGGGTATTGCGTGTTTCTTGGTTCCTCGCTCATCTCTTGGAAGTGCAAGAAACAACCAACAGTCTCTAAGTCCAGCACGGATTCTGAGTACCGTGCGATGTCTGCTACATGCAGTGAAGTTGTCTGGCTCTGTGGACTTCTTTCTGATTTTGGGATTAAGCTTTCGACCCCAACTCCTCTTCATGTCGATAACATCAGTGCCATTCAGATTGCCTCCAACCCTGTCTTTCATGAGAGGACGAAGCACATAGAGGTGGATTGCCACTTCATTCGCGAAAAATATCAATTCGGCATCATCTCTCTTCCTCATGTGGCGTCACACGATCAAATTGTTGACATTCTAACCAAGGACGCTACCTTCGGCCCGTCATTCCTTCCTCGTTTCCAAACTCATGTTGGTGCATCACCCGCCTTAGTTTGAGGAAGGGTGTTAAGTCATGTATATTTATGTATTTATGTTTCTGTTTTTTCCCGTTTTGCCCCTGGCCCATGTCGGGCTGTTATGTGTATAAAGGGGCTTTCTTGTAATTTGGTAAATATATAATATGATTCTTTTCATTTGAGGGTTGCAGAGAAACCCTTCAACCTTGGTCTCGTGTGTGGTCTTGTACATCAGATTCTCCATGGAAACTACCATGGTTGACAGACTCGCTCTCATCAAGTAACACTGGGCCTCGTGTTTGGTACACCCATCAAAGACCCATAACTTTTGTTGTCACAACTCACAACATAGTAATATATGAGATGAGAGCGTTGAGATCAAACAAAACAACGAAATATAGGCATCTTCACTGCAAGTAGATGACATTGCTCAACACCCAGCTTCAGCACTTATTTGGCTGCAGCAGGCTGATAAGACTCAAATAAAAAAAAGAAAAAGAAAAAAAAAACAATATTATAGAGGATCAAGACACTTCCAATTTAGTGAGTTAACTAATCAGGTGAAATTGATATCCAAGAATATTGGGACAAGGGAGGTCAAAGCAACTATGATGGTGAAGGAACAATTGCTAAAGCTGACTGTTTGAAAGTGAAGTAGAAGAGGTTTTCTTTTTGAAGTGCATTAGAGGCACCATCTAGGTGTTGAGATCCAAAAGGATAGTACTAATGTTCAAGAAATTGACATACTTCCGCTTCTTCTAAATATCCAACCTTTTCTGCATAAACCCCCCTTGTTGAGATATGAAAGTGTCCATCTTATCTGCATCCCGCTTGATCTTTTGCATCTTCAACTCCTTTCTAAAGTTTATAGACCATTTCTTCCAACTCTTCATGTTAACTAAGATACTCTCAACAGCAATCACTGAATTTTTTGGAAGCAATACATGAAACAAGAATTAGATGCTCTTCTTTGTGTCCACAAGTAGACCTACAAAATACAGCGACGATTTGATGGGAAAGCTGAGAAGTACAAAGCCATGCTGGTAGCAATTGCTTGCCCTCAGGAATATGGAGTTTTCATGGGGAGACCTTTGCTCCACTAATCAAGAGGAACTCAACAAGATGCAATTAAATCCAGAATTGCTTAGCAGGGTTGGCCTCTTCATATTGTAACATTATTCTAATTTCTATGTTAGTGAATCTCAACTTATTCTTTATCATTTATGCATGGTGAGGTCTAATGCCGTCAAGGGAAAGAGGTTTGAGCAAATACTTTTAGCTTAAAGATAAAGAGTTTTTAGGCAATATCGAATATTACAAACAAAATGAAGGATGAGGAAGTGACTAATTCAAATAAGTGGAATACACAGAAACTTCTCAAATGGAAGAGAAAATATAGACAAGTTCAAACACAAGCTTCCCTCCCTCCCTCCCTCCCTCCCTCTGTGTGCGTGAGTGCTCTGTGTGTGTGTGTGTGTGTGTGTGTGTGTGTGTGTGTGTTCGCGCGCACACGCTTTGTGAACGAAAGCTAAAGAGGAATCCATTTTTTTACCAAGACTTTTGATTGGCGTTTTTCCCACCGAGAAGATGCCTGCCAAACAAATGAATACAGTGTGAGAGATCAAACAGTCCTGTATGCCTAACAAATCAACAGCTATCCTAATCTTACCATTCTGAAAACATCAGAGGTAGCTCCCATTCCCGCAAGCATCAGTCCAACCTGTTCATATCAAGCCACATTACCAACCATTTAATCCTTAAATTGCAAAAATACCAAAGAGAGTTTGGATTTTAAAATACAATATTCAACAATACTTTAACAGTGGGATGGATAATATTAGTATTTTCCAAAATGGAAGCTGTTCTATTCATATCCTTCAAAAAAAAAAAAAAAAAATCCGTCCATCTCTCTGGGAAAAAAAAAATTGAAGCTCCATTATCAAACTTCCAATTTCCAAGTGAAAACCAAAGTAAAAGACTGCAATGATCAAAGGGAAAATAACTAAACAAAAATAGAATGTGGGAGTCATATTATTGCAGAAATAATACTACTTTGTGCAGTCTTTCTTTCATTGTCATCATCATTTAAGCCTCATCCCAACTAATTGGGGTCATTACGTAACCTTTCTTTTTTCCATTTACATTTGTACTGTCTTATTTGTGCAGTCGTTCTTTCTTTCATCATCATCATCTAAACCTCATCCCAACTAATTGGGGTCATTACGTAGCCTTTCTTTCTGTTTACATTTATACCATTTATTCGAAATCAGAGCACTCATAGGATTGCAAAATTGGAATCCCTAAGGATTCATATTTGCAATTGAGAACACTTCAAAGCTACCTACCTCCTTAGTACCTTTTTGAAACAATTTGGGTTTCTTTAGTGCTAGATCACCATAGTAGGCTTATTTTTTTTATAACATTCAGATATATTCAAAACTAAAAAGATAAAGATAAAAGGTCAAGCAAGAAAGACAAACCACAGCACAAATAGAGGAAAGAGAAGGTAACCAAAACAGAAACCCCCTCAAAGCAGAGCACCACTAAACAATACAAAAGGACGCTCAAGGATGAGGAGAAACTCTCCAATCACAGATTTATGGATTCGTCCTAGAGGCCCACTGATCTGCTTTGTCATTCGCCATAGTAGATTCATTTAGCACTAGATCTTGATGCTAAACATTGCTTCAACCTCTCCCGAGCTAAAAGATTATCCCATTAATGCATAACTGCTTGTAGTGGGTCTCCCTACATCAAAAAGGAACCTTCCAACGACGACAACGCATGTAAGAACAGTTTACCACCACATTTTTGTAAACCTAACTTCCAGTGAGGAACAAAATATATTGAACTGGATTGTCATTTTCACCAAACATAAAGTAACAATAGGGGATATTAGAAGTCCCAGTGTTGAAAGCAAGGATCATACAGCTAAGATCTTCATGAAGACACTTGAATATGACATACTTGATTCTCTTTCATCAAGTTGGGAATGAGATGTCTGCATTCTTCAGCTTCAGGAGTGTGATCTATACTGCAGAGTTCATTTGTAATGTTTTATTGCTCTAACTGCTCTTATTTTTTTCAATTCCCATGCCTAAAAATAAAATTGTAATGCTATGTAATGTCTCCTCGGAATTTGATGAAGGAACCAGTTTTCTTCTTCTTGCATATTATCCCAAACTTTTGTTTCTGCAATGAATTGGATGCATGAGTTCTTTATAAAGACTGCACGAGAGCCACACTCGAATCCTGTTTTTAATTCTTCACCACCATCATCATCTTAGCCTTTCACCCAGAAATTGGCAAACCTATAATGATTGGATGCCACTGGACATCAACTTCTTTTACCCGGATTCTGGAACCAGCCATTGCAAATTGATGCAGTCCCCCCATAAACAGAAGAATCTAGGCCAATGAGTTCCAGTATCTGCATTTTTGTACTATTTGAAACTAGTGAATTTACAAGAAGCATGCCCCGCCTGTGTGTAGAGCTGATCACGAGCTGAGCTGAGCCAAGTTCAGCCATTGAGCTAGGCTCGGTCACTGAATAGCCTGGCTAGTGTTTGGCTCGGCTCGGCCATCGAGCTAGACTGACATGTTCGAGCTGGCTCAACCGAGCTTTCGAGCTGAGTTCGAGCCTGAAAAGAACAAAATTTTAAATAGGCCCCGCCCAAAGCCAAGCCTAAAACAATTAAAAATCAGCCCAAAGCCCATTTACATCCCCCCACTTACTTTTATAGAGACTTTCACCTCTCATTTCCTTGCTTACTTTCAATGTGGGACTAAAAAACATACTTTTCCAACTAAGTCATCTGAGTCAAGCCGAATCGAGTTTGGGTTAGCTCGAGCTTGGCTTGAAAATCATTTCAAGCTTGGAAAAATGGCTTGGCTTGGTTCGAACCCAACCTTCGAATCAAGCCGAATCGAGTTGGTTCGAGCCGAGTCGAGCGAGCTAACCGAGCTAGCTTGGCTCGTGCACAGCTCTACCTGTGTGGCTGCTCAAGCAAACAATTACAGCCGATCATCATGGAATACCTCAGTTTTTAATAAAACTTAAAAGGAGCTTATTATTTCAAAATTTCAACAAATTTTCTATTGAAAATGCTGCTAAAATTGCTTCTACATTGAAACAGTTAAAATAGACTGATTTATCCCTTATCAACCGTATTTTACCCTTGGTCTTGCACAAATTCAACTTTCTTTGGTGATGTGAACATGGGTATCATACGTAAATCTCTAGTGACAGCACAAAGTTATTCTTTTTCAATCATTTGAGACAAGAGAGTAGTCATTTGTAAACATTTATCTGTCATTAAACAGATATATTTATACGTATCAAGCCACTTCAAGCTCTCTTAATCGATTGAAGAATTACACATTATATGGAAGCGTGGAATGCACAGATCCTAAAAGCATTCAAGATAGTGAATTCACATAATCTAATGTCCATGAATATAGAGATGCTTTTGTGTTGGGAGCTACCCAGATATTTAGAACCCATCTGATTGAGTTTCAACCACGAAATTCCTTGTGGTGAAGAATGGATAGTCAGGTATAATGTCCAAAACTTTGGATCTCATACTGTTCGAATGAGCATAAATCATTGAAAGTTGGATATTTGAAGCTCATTGCATTGTGATCACTACAGAATAAGAGTGGAGTATCTTACATTTACTCTCTCTACCCTGCGCATTTCATCTTCAAGCAGGGAAACTTGAGCAGCAGAAGTCCAATGAATGCAATCAACTGGGCTGAAAATGAAAAAGTTTGAGTCACCCATCTGTTTATAGCAGAGTTTGAAATATTCAAAAAGCAACAAAGAGAGAACATTTGAATCACAAGAAGAGTTTTACAGCTGCATGGATCTCTTGGTCCATCCCTGGCATACGTCTGTCAAAGGCTTCAAAATACAAAAAGTGACATGCTCCAGTGGTACTAGTACCAGTAAGAGCTGGTGGCACCAGACAGATGTGAGGCCCACGTGATGCATGAAAAAAATTCATGTCCATTAGATGTGTCAGAGAATATTACCCCAGAGCACAAAAATCAGTCTAATGTGTGAATCAGGTGCACCACATCATCGGGAACAAGTTGGGAGGGAACACCCACCCTTGATTTGCATGGAGGGCCAACCATGTTGTGTATATGGAATCTAGGCTGGTCAGGCCAAAACTCAGGCTGTTTTGCAATTCCGGTGGGCCCCAGTGCAAATCAATGGCGAGCATCCTCTCTCATGTTGTTCCATGTTGTGGCTCACCTGAGCATTGGATCAGGCTGATTTTTGGCACCAGGAGTAATATGAGGTGATGCATCTGATGCACATGCTGGCTGGCCTTCATACATCAAGTGGGACCCACATCTTTCAGTACTACTGTAAGCTTAGAGTGTACCAAGACCAATGGAGTGCGCTGTGCGCCTCATACCCAAAAGGGCAAGGAGCTTCTCACTAAACTGACTTCTTGCAAAGAAGTAAGAAAGAGAAAATGCTGATGTTAATATTGATAATATCAGTGCCCAATTAAGCAAAATTGAGTCAAATTGCAAACACCCACCATTGGTTCCTATGATTTCATTGGATCTGTGATCATGAAAAGGAGCTGAAAAATAAATGAAAGTCTACCTACTTTTTGGAACACCACAAAGGGCGATCTGTGGGTTATAAACACCATGCAAGCTCTCTTCTATCACTAAACGTGCTCAAGAGACTCACTGGGACATAGCTATTGATACAACGTGATATATTGCAACAAAATAAGTACTACTCTGATCCTTAATTGTACACATTTCGAGTTCAAACATGAACATATCATATTTTGAAATGCATTCTTGAAATCATGCCATGCAAATAATGAATATTCTACAAATAGTCATGGCTAAATTGCAGAAACAGTCACTTACCAACTATCGATAGCCTGTTGAACTAATCCAGGATTCCCTGATTGGCAGCGGACTCTTGCTCTTCCAAAGTCCTCTTCAATTCGAAAGACATCTGGGGCCACATTGGCACAATTTTTACAGCCTGTCCACACAAAGAAATCGAGCAGTGACTTTTGCATCCAAGCTCAGGACTTCTTAACAGAATACTGAGTATGATCTGTTTGTATCCATTAGAAGTTCTATATATTCAGCCATGTGTGTTGCTTCCATATGCCTTTTTTTATTGCTAGAGAGAGAATCTTATTGTTTCATTCAGTGCTCCCTCAGGACACCATACTTGTATTATCTTCTTATTAATAAAATAGGTGAGGGGGTTTATTAGCTCCCTAAAACACAAATCTCTCCAGTTTTGTCTTCTCTTATCCCATCAACATGGCATCAGAGTTAGGGTTTCCCTAACCCTAGTGCTTGTGCCTTCCTCCTCCTCCTCCTCCTCCTCCTCCTCCTTTCTTCTTCTTCTTCTTCTTCTTCTTCTTCTTCTTCTTTTTTGCCCTTCAACATTTATGAATGAAAGACAAGTGAGTTTAACTGGTTTTCCCATCAGCTCACTCGTCAGGGTTAGGGCCGGACTAGTGTGCACATACAATAAATTCAACCACATTCATTGCTTACTAGTTTCCACTTTGAGGTAGGAAAGGCATTGCCACCCTTAGAAAAAAATGGAAATATTACGAGGAAATGGTTCTTCAAAATGGCTCATAATTGTCTTACGAGGATAAGCTGACACCAAATAGCTGGGACAAGGCTATGATGATCAAGATCAATCGTCTTGTCCAATTACAAGTTTACAACTATATAAGAATTATATGATACTCAACCCAAGGATATGCATTGAATCATCAGGTTTTCATATTGTCGGGGGGGTTCATATGATTTAGTGATCCAGACTGTTCATCTCATGGGCCCACCATTGATGGACAATGTTGTTGGAGGCATCAGCAAACCCCCCGAAATACATTGTTCTACCGTTCCCTAACAGCTTGAGCTTTTAGCGCGACCGGTCAATAACATGGTTTCAGAGCAGGACGTCCAATATTCAAGTCCCGGGGTTTGCAAAATTTGGTATTATAGGGCATCTGATATTATATCGGCCCAGAGTATCACGTGTGGAGCCAGTATACCGCCCGCACGTGAGGGGAGGTGTTGGAGGCATCAGCAAACCCCCTGATATACATTGTTCTACCGTTCCCTAACAGCTTGAGCTTTTAGTGCAACCGGTCAGTAACAAATGTCACAAAACTCTTCCGTTTGGAAGATCCTTGGCATGAAATCTTTAGCATGTTTTCAGTTGAATGTGATCACTGCATTTCTTTTCTTAACCACTACAGGCAAAGGTTCGGGATAGTCCCATCAAAGAGATTTTGGAGCCAGGTACATTCATTCTGGGGCCCACCAGATCAACATCCTGGATGACCCAACCAAGGGGACCACCTACAGAAACTTGGGGACCCATGGATACTGCCAAAACAGTGTAATTGATTCCTACCTATGCAACTAAATTCATCAACGAACGCATGATCCTTTGAACTTGTGTCGTCTAGGAATGGGTTAATAGCACTCAATGCATACCCATGAATTTCATCATAAACCATACGTTGCACAGGGTCACTGAGTACCTGCATTAAGCTCATTCCTCATTAGCCGACAGAAAAAGCATAAGCTTCAAAAAACTACATTTTAGCAATTTTTTAGAACTTTTGAATAGAGAACACACCCCATAAACCTCATTGATGAACATGCAAAAGTTTGTCGTCTCCGGATCATTTCCACTCAAGTCTGGATGACAAGATTTCATGCAGTTGTAGTAAGCCTTCTTTATTTGTGCTGGTGTTGCATCTGGCAGCTGGTAACATGGACCAACCATACATTAAGAAGCTATAAGTGATGATTCAGACACTATGATGGAACGTTTGGATGCAGTGTCAAATAAAAGTGGAAATAACTTTCAGTTTGCTTCCTCAGCATCCATATTGCGGGTCTAGGCTCCAAATTGCAATTGCTTCGCTCTCGAGTTGGATGAGGAGCATAACTGCTATTTGAGTACTTCCTAATTATGAATGCTGGGAAACATGATCAACTTTTGTTATTTCCTGTTGATGAAACTGAATGTTTGTGATTCAATTCAATTCTGCATCCAAACACAGACTGAATATTGAACAAGAAGAATTAGAAGGAAGCTGATAAGAGGCAGCAATGGTGTGTGCGTGTGATGAAGAAATAAACCATTGAAGATGTATGGTTTAACTCTCCTAGTAAGAGAATCAGTTAGTGAAGTGACAGTCAGAAAACAAACAAGCAACTCCATGATGCCCAGAACAGATTTGGTAACAGCGATCAATAGACAAATAAGACTGCATTTTCTAAAGGCAGCGATCCAGGCATGACATCAGACATGATCATGCTTGGATGGTTTTCCCATGTGAAGATCACCACCTAACACGCTGGTAGCCCACCTCATCAGGTTCAGGTGGCCCATCAGTTTAATACATCATTGCAAGTACTTGGTATCTGTTAAGCGGGGAGCAATAATTTCACTCGACTTTCTGCCTATGGGTTTGTAAGGGGACACATCATATGATCCAGACCATTTGTATAGCAGAATCCATCACATATGGGCCATGGCCTAAAAGTTTGCCAAATTGGACATTTCTAAATTACTTGATTGGAACAGGCCCAAAAAATGTTGGTGTGCATTTTCTTCCTCAAATGGAGCATTTGGATTGTCCAATCAAGACGCTCTTTTGGCCATCACCCATGCGTGGTGAACCCTGCAAGTTGAGTAGTTCAGATCATGTACAAGTCTCCCATGGGAACTTAAGTGAAAAAAAAAAAAAAAGTCGGGACCAAGTCGTGTGCAATTAG
Source organism: Liriodendron chinense (assembly GCA_003013855.2). NCBI lineage: Eukaryota > Viridiplantae > Streptophyta > Magnoliopsida > Magnoliales > Magnoliaceae > Liriodendron > Liriodendron chinense. The sequence goes on along the minus strand of PVNU02000440.1, from coordinate 3,233,758 downwards.
CGCAGAGTACTAGCATTACATACAGTGATTAGGTCCAGTCCATGCTTTGGGAACACCGCAAAAATCACACCAATCAGATGATCCTGTCCATCCAAAAAGTCTCTGTTTTCAAAGTCATGAATGGAATCAATAGGATCATTTGATCAAGGTGATTCCTCGGGACTACAACCAATCCATGATGGGATCATACAAATTGTTGATCAGATCTACTTTCACACTGATCCAACGATGCAATCTATCCTTACTTCGACTTCATCATTTACAGCCATCTTTTTCCAAGCCATGGATGGGACGGTTAGCATTGCCAACGAAAGGGATTCTTTAGAATCACAAGCAAGTAGTGATGAGACCCAACATATAGATGGACCATATTTTTGTTATTGAACCTCTTTTTTCGAACAATCTTGACCGCATTTTAAGGATATTGATCAGATGGTTAATATTGTTTGATTGGTGTGATATTTCAATGGTAGCCCATGAAATGTATGTTGGACCTAATGAACAGTCCAGATCAATCAATTGGACTGTTGATTATCCGAAAACAACCAGCAGCACAATCACTTCCAGTGGTGTCGGTGATTCGACCCAATGGACAGTCCAGATCAATTTGATCGGACTTCCCATGCATCTCTATACAACTAGGAGCACCATAACTTTCAAGGATACACTCATATGATGATAGTTCACCTCATCTTCCTCACATGTGGCAACTATGTACAGCTACCCAGACGGTCCAAATTGTGGATAGAGTATATCTCAAGAATCGCAGTGATCAAGCAATCCTAACCATCCAATTGATGGCTATAAAATGAATGGTCAAAAGCAAAGTAGCGAATGATTCATATCAGAGGGGAAAAATCATATTGTTACTACATATTCAGTGTAATTTCATGCTCCATCGACAGTTGATCCAGCCATTTGTTCCGGATTTCCATACAGCTACACCATGTGTACAGTGGAAGAGTCCCCTACATTTCTTAAATGGTACTAAACTAACACAAGAGTACTCTACGGAGAAAACAGAAAGAGGGAAGTCTGGGGGAAGTACCAGCCCCAAAACGGAGTAGTAGTCATCAGCGATCGCCTCCTGAGCAACGGAGTTGTCGGCCTTGGCCTTGATTCTAACCTCTCTTCGCCTCCCACCGTTGGATGTGATGGTCCTCTCTAACCTGCGGCTTCGGTTTCTCGAACAAAAAGGAAAGGTCGTCTGGAACTTGAGGGTATCAGTGCAAACCGGTGAAAGTAATTGAGCCATGCCCAAACGAACCAATGAATGAAATCCAACGAATCAAACTTTCAAATGCTCTTGTAACAGAGATCTTCCATGAAAAATACAGACATCCAAGTCCTTGATATTTCAATTCCCTTCTCCACGTATAATTGAGGTGGAGAAAAATCCTGGAATATTCAGCTTTCTTCTCCTGGCGTCTTGTGTTGCTGACATGGCAATCTATCCGCCTTACAACTCTCATTGAGTCTAGAAAAGTCGTTACGGCTCATGGATGCACGCGACTCCACACTTGAGTATGTTCATCGGCACGTGACATCGCGTGGGGGATACATCGATTATCTTACCAGGTTTTGTACGTCGAGATCTCACTTTCCTGATCGAGAGCCACGTTGGTGGAGCTTTTGTGAAATCCACCCCGTCCATCAGGTACGCTGTTTCATGTTCACCCTAGATCCAAAAAAGCATGATGATCCAAAATTCAGGTAGGCCATGTCATTCTGGGATGGGATGTACGCTGTTAGTTTTGTGCAAGGCCTCCGTGGAGCCATTCAATCCATTCATCTGACACAATCAAATAATTAGCAAAAAAAATCACAATGTTTCAAAACCAAGTGGGCCATACCCCGTGAATTTAGATATTTTTCTATAACTTTGTATTGCGTGGCACATCTGAGTGTTGAACCAGCCTGATTTTGGGATTAAGGCAAATAAAAAGCGGAATGCCTGACGGATGGGGTGGATTTCATGCACGCTAGATCATTTCGTCGACGTGACTGGTGGCTCGGGTAGTTGTGCCTCGCGAGGCACGCGAGCGATTTCCTTTGATATCCTGTTCAATACGACTCTCGTGAGTGCGGATCGTCTGTGTTGAAAGAACAAGAAATTCCAGTGGCGGTCGCTTCTCGTTCGGCCACGTCATTTCCGATATCTCCATCTCACAAAATATCCCGTATTTGTCTCTTCAGGTACATTGTGTGCTACATAGCACATCTTTTAACGTATGGAACTTCACCGCCCTTCACCATAACCTTTGTCTTACATCCACACCGTCTATCAATTTTTCCAAATAGATTTAGAGCATGATTCCAAAAATAAGGTACATCCAAATCTCAAGTGGACCACACCAAAAAAAGTAGTCAGGATTACACAAACTTTGAATGAAGGTACAACACAAATATCTGCTTGATCTAACATCTAACATCTAACCAGTTCATAAGTCCACCCATACCTGGATGAAGGTACAACACAAATATCTGATTGATCAGAGCCGTCTGGGCCTTAAGAAGTTTTCAACGGTAGCATCAATTCCACTTTTTCCTATGGTGTGTTTCAGTTGAGCTTTGAATCTATCTTGTTTTTAGATTTATATCCTGGAAGGATCTGAAAAATTATATGGACGGTGTGGATCTAAGAAATAAGTCATCATGGGCCGTGTAAATTTCTCACCTAAAGAAATTCCGCTCTACCGGAACAGTTGAAAGGTGGAACTTCTGTGGGGTCGATCATGATGTATGTATTATATCCACACAGTCCAATCATTTTGTTTCATACCTTTTAGTCACACGAGGCTGAAAATAAATCAGATCCAAGGCTCAAGTGGCCCACACGACGGGAAAGAGTGGAAAATGAACACCTACCATTGAAAACTCCTTGTTACAATAGACTGCTCTGATCAAGCTGATGTTTTATGTTTTCCCTGAATCAAGGCTAAGTGACCTTATGTAGGGGTTAGATGGCAAATAAACCTCAAAGTGGACCGTAGGAAGGCTTCAACGTTTCGTTCAATCCCATGCTTTCTATTGTGTGGTCCACTTGAGCTTTGGATGTGCTTCATTTTTTATCTTATGCTTTAGAATAATCTGAAAAAATTGATGGACGGTTCTGATCTAACAGATAAATTAGGATGAGGCCCAGTGAAATTCCACACTGTAAAAGTGGGTTGTGTATCACGCAATCCATTTTTTTGCTGACGTCATTGGCTATGACGTGTACCAATGAGAATAGACAGCACTGAATTTTTCTGTGTTTTCAGCACAGACGATCCTCACTCGAGTCTCGTACACGGCACTCTGTTTTCCAGCATGGCACGTAACTACAAGATCCAATTCATTTATCGGGGTTCCCACTGTCTGGATTCTCTGTCACCAGGATTGGGTTGGTTCACTTATCAGGTGGGCCTCATACTACAAAACAAACGCACGGCTGGAAAAAACTTGGCTGAAAAATTTTAAGTCGTCCACCTGTTTCACAGACTCGGACTCGACAGCTACCCTTTAGCCGACCCCTCGGAACTGGTTGTTGTATGGACCACCATGATGTATGTATCTTATCTGTGGATACAAATCTCGGGTGGACCACGCAACAGAAAATAACGGTGATTGAACTCCCACCGTTAAAAACTTCTAGAGCTGACTGTAATGCTTAATTGTCATGCGACTTGTTAATTAGGTCTCCTGAGTAAAGGGAAAACATAAATATCAGCTTGATCCAAAACTTTTGCGGCCGTCTAGAAGTTTTTAATGGTGGGTGCTCAATCACCACTTTTTCTTGAAGTGTGGTCTACTTAAGATGTAGATCTATCTTATTTTTTAGTTGATGCCTTAAAATGAGCCGGCAAAATGGATGGACGGATTGGATAAAACACACACATTATTGTGGGGCCCACATCACCGACCACACCATTGACTCTTGGCATTGAAATAGAGCGGTGTATGATCGAATGGTTGGAAGATCAACTGTTTGTTCTGCGAACTGTAGGGTACTCTTATCAAGCGATTTGTAGAGGTTGGGATGCTTCTTCCAATGAGTTCTTTTGTGCGTCAAATAATGAAGGACTTTCAAAGGCAAGTCAATTGTACGGTGGAACAGAAATCAAACTTGAAGGCAGAAAAACGAGGCTTACTACTAAAACGGGATTACTAACTTGGCTATAAGCAATAGGGTGCTTAATCGAGTAATGTGTTGATGAGCGAGGAATGGGCGATACTAATATTACAAACTATTGTTGACCCAGTGTATGAGTATAGGTGGATGGTTCCTAAGACTACGATTTTCCTTCATAGCCGGCACACAAGCATGGATAGAAGCTACAGGTTGCAACTAAGTCAGTTCGGTTTAGAGCAGGGGCAAATTGTGTTGGGTTTGTCCCACATCGGCCAGGTTGGATGATGAAAGGAGCTTCATATATCATGGGGTCTCTCCACCTAATAGGTTAGCCTTTTGGTTGTGACATAACTGGTATCAGAGCGAGAGTTATCCATCCAAGGCCTGTGGCGAGGGGATATGCCGAGATCAAGTTCTGAGATATCTGTCAGGCCCAAGTCTCACAAGCGAGGGAGTATGTCGAGATCAAAGTTCCAAGAACCCCAGGGCCCAAATCTGCTATGGGAGAGGGGTTGTTGGGTTTGTCCCACATCGGCCAAGTTGGACGATGAAAGGAGCTTCATATATCCCTCTACCTAATAGGTTAGCCTTTTAGGTGTGACACAATAGACTGAATTATTAAAAATTAAGGATTCTATATTAATGAACAATTGAGAAGATAAATGTTGTAAAAGACTAGATAAATAGTGTTGCACTGGATTGATTGATTGTTGATTTGTTGTTGAGTTTTAGATTAATACTAGAATCACCGGCTTTGAACTCCCCTCTGTTATTTATAAGCTCTCAATTATTTTTATTTAATAGTGCCTTGGTTGATGCTAACATAACATCAACGATTACTCGTCCTTATTCAGGAGTCATCTCAATGCTACAAATCGTTAAGGATTTGTTTATTAATGAATTGTCCTTTGTACATTTATCCCATGCAATAAAGATATTATACTCGTCACGTGGCTGCTTTTCCATGGTTATTCTAGTACTACCAAATCTGGTTCAAACACTATTAAGTATATAGAATAAAAAGTAAAATAGTTAGCTATCCAAATTCGGAGGAAAAAATCAGATGGCTGCTGGTATCTACTGGGTGTAATTTTCTGTGACGCTCTACTTATTATTTGGATCTGCTGCACGACCTTTTCATGGGTAGTGTTGAAGAGTCACCCGTAGAGGTGGGCACAAACCAAGCCAGCTCGAAAGCTCGGCTCGGATTGGTTTGAAAAAGCTCGGCTTGGCTTGGTTCGAATGGAAGTTCAAACCAAACCAAGCCTCCGAGTCAAGCTCGTTTGAAAAAACAAACCAAACTCAAACTATGGCAGTTCCGGCTCGGCTTGGCTCGAAGCTCAATTTGATTATGCTCAGTTTGCTTCGGCTCGTAGATTATAAGCACACTGTTTGTGTGGTGTGATCCACTTGAGCTTTGGATATGATATCATTTTGGGATCATGTCTTAAAATGATATGTAAAACAGATGGATGACATGGATAATACATAATACATATATATATAATGACATGGATAATACATCATACATATACATGAATGCACACTGTTTCCTTGCACTTGTAAAATTATGCTTGTGTACTTTTGTTTGGAAAATACTCTTACATGTCTATTTTGAAGGTGCACTCTTTTGGAGGATGTTAAACATCATATAATAAGATATGTTTGTATTTTTTTATAACTTTTTAAATTCTTTTCTATTTAAGTGAATAAGGAAAAAAAAAAGCCACTGTTTGTTTGAACTCGGCTTGGCCCGGTTCGAAATTTTCAACCAAGCCGATTCCGACTCGAACCAGATTTTTCTGAAGCAAACCAAACTCGGGCCGCATGGGTCGGCCCGAAACCCAAACCAAACCGATCCACAAACTGCGGTGGTCCAAAAACAAACCAAACCAAAATAGGGCTAACTCGGCTCGGCCGGATCGTTGCCCACCTCTAGTCACCCGTCACCACCAGTTTTTAATTGCCGCTCAACCAAAGCAAATGAGCCGTTAGGTGCTTTCCATCCTCCTTTTGGCGGGAATGATACGCCCTTCGACGCTTTCCATCTTCCTTTTGGCGGGAATGATACGGTGCTGTGTTGGGCATTTTACTGCAAGTACGGTGTAGTGGCGTCACTCCTACTGTACGCTGGCACTACCTCAAATCCGAACCGTCGAAAGTATGAAAGTTGGAATATTTTGTAACCTAAAATTACAACAAATTTTCGTTACTCAAAGGCCTGGATTGTCTAATCAACCCGAGTTTGAGGACGTGACCAATCTACAGTGTGAACCACTTTGGACGGTTTGGATTTGAGGCCCGTGTGCCGTAGTTGTGATATTATTTTCCATAGTATGCGAAGTTCACCGAAAGAGACTGACATTTGACCTGGGAGAGAGAGAGCGAGTGGACGCGCCCATTCAACAGATATACAAGTGCTTTGTGAGGGGATGCAATGAGGAATGGGTTTGCCAGAATGCATCCCCACTCGCAGTGGGATTGGGATGCGTCCGGGCGATAGCCATTTGATATATATTGGGGCAAGTTTGGTAATCCAAACAGGTTTAAATGATGAAACTCACGGCCCACCAGAGGTGCTTAATAATGAAACTCTCCTATTGGAATGCTGTAGCATTTATCTAACTGTTTTTCATTGAATATGGACTCTCCCGAGTGTTTCTTTGTGGGCCATTGATTGAATGCTTCGCACGTTCCCGATCATAATGATTTTTGAGTCGCCGACCTTAATTTTTCGTATCTCATCTCAACAGATTGGCAGTTTGGACGACTGAACATGACCCAGATCCAACGGCTATAGTCCCGATGCATCTGACAGAAGGTATGTATTCTAGAATACCACTTTCCCTGATATTTTCGAGATATGGGCCCTCCACGATAGGACCCATCTTGCCAACCTTCATGATCTTGCCCATTTGCGGTACATGTACGGTTTTGGATGAAGTATGTAAGACAAAAGACCCCTGTTAGTAGTTTGGTCTTTGTGGGTCTCAAAAGCTGTCCTTGATCCAAATCTTCGCGCATTTTGACGTGAACGAATCATGACCGTTTGTCGTGGGTTCTACTGTTAGGACCCAAATAGAAAATCACATGGACCAATCAGAATCACATGATCAGTGACTACACACGGTATGGAAACGGTTATGTCAAATCAGCAAATGTCCCTGATTCTAAAATTATTACCGTCACCTTCTAGCTGGGAGCACTTTACTGTAGGGCCACTGGATGAACGGTCGGGGCTCAGATACATTTTTTTAATTACTTGTTATGGCCCGGATAAAAATTTTATTGATTTTATTTTCATTGCATCCCTTAATTCTGGTGGTTCTCACCTGATGAATGGCTTGGATTACACAAGCGCAGCACGGTGGGCCCTAAGCTCCATCTGGAAGTTTCTATGGTGGTCGTCCCCTTCCCAATGTCCCCTACTCTTTCTTTTGGTGTGGCCCACCTGACTTATTGATCAGACTAGATGTTTGGATCTAGACCTAAAATTGGGGAACACAGTTAACGGGCGGATTAGATGGCACGCACACATCACGGTGGGCTCTGGAATAATTAAATGATACGTGGATTCGCGAGTTTCCAATTATGACAAATGGCGTCAACGTTCCTGTAATCCAGACCGTTCAACGCCTTGATTATTCCTTCAAAAAAAAAAATCATAGTAAGATTTTAGCCTCTCGATTTGTGTGCTAAAGAGAGCTCAGAAGAGAAATGGAAGAACCTTTCACATTCAAATGGAAAATGTATAGATATCTGTTTTTAGAACCTTTTTTTGGAATATTTCTGGGCCGTAGTCCATCAACGGTGGGAATCAACAGACCAACGGCATGGATTACTGAACTATCTGCCCCACCCGTCAGAACGAGAAATCGTGTGTACTCCTACAAAAAGCAGGCCACGTGCATGAAATAACTCTTCCGGCAGTCCCGAGCCTAAATTACTCCGAACCTTCTTCGCTCCGAACCCCAAAACCGAAGCAGTAGGAAGTCCGTTGTCCCTCTTCCCATCCCTAAAACAGGCCGAAAGAGGCCGATACGATACAATCGAAACCGATACGATGTCCGCTCCGCAACCCAACAAAGGCGAAGGCGGAGACGAGAGCGGCAATGAGGCAGCCGTTGCCAAAACGGCAGGATTCGTCGTTTTCTCAGGCATCGCAATGAGCATCATCAAAGCCCTCACCCCCAACTTCAACCACAACAACAACCACAACGAAACCCCAAAACCCTGCGAATCTACATCACCATTCCAAGAACCCAAGGTACGAAAATACCCTTTATTTCTCCTCTTTTTTCATATCATATGGTTTTGATTTTCGTTTTTCTTTTTTCTTTTTTTTTTTCTATTTATTTAGAAGCCCGTCATCTGTGAGAAGTCATCGTCGCCTCAAACGATAGAGATTGTGAAGGGAGATACCCTTTGGGGCCTATCGAGAAAATACGGGGTGCGATTTCTGCTTTCCTTTTCCATTTATCGTGTACATGCATGTTTGGGTACCAAAAATCGTATATTTTCGGATTCTGATTTGGGGCATTTTTTTTTTTTTTTTGAATGATGGGTGGTTTTAGGTCTCGATTGATGCAATCAAGGAGGCGAATGGTCTGAGTGGGGACACGATCTATGCTGGAAAGAAGCTCGTTATTCCATGATCGTTTGTAGTTTGGGTTATTTTGTTAAAATGAGAAATTGTTCTTTTTTAAGTGCGTTTTGGTGATGTTTTGGGTGAACGACATACGAGAGAAATGAAAAAACGTGTCTGTTTGGACATTGATCAATGACTTCATTTGTGTGTCGCTGCTTAGTGCTTCGAGATCGGCGAAGCTTTTACCTTTTGGAACGGGTGTCCGAGTTGGGTATTGGGTGGGCCCGGGCCGTCCTGGTAAGCTTTTTAAGTTGTGATTTTCAGTTAGCTGCTGTGTGACTGATGCAAGCTTTAAGTCACTTACAAATAGTAGTTTTGTGTGCGTTTGGGTAGCCCATTAGTCCATTACAAGTATGTCGATGCGTTTGGGTAGCTCAAATCTTCAAATCATATATATATAGATATATATATAGCAGCATGAATTATGTAAGTGAGTTGAGCCCATCGAAATGAAATTTTGAGCCGTTCTTAAGCTATACTCTAATTAACAGGTAGGCCACAGGCTCACATATTCAAAATACCTATAACGTGGACCATTTACTTAATTTTTTAATGATTTATCTAAATTACGAGTTGAATGGTTTATATTGTGAACATTTTAGGGAAGGTACCCCGATTTTTTAGTGCTTGTTGTACCCTATGCCATTGAAAATTGAATTGGAAGTAACGAGCTAGCTCGGTTCAATTCTAGCGTGGCCCATAAGCAAAATACTCAGGTGCAAGGCTTGATTAGCTAACTGTCTGAGGATTCTAATGATCTTTGTAGGTATATAGAAGCCCATCCCTGGCCTGGTGAGTTTACTGGGCTGTAAAAATCAGAAAGGGCCCAGATAGTGGACCTATCTCTAAATTCACACTGATCATGCAATCTCAATCATTTAGTGGGAGTATTGATGCCCACCTTTGAAACCTTCCTAGGGCCCACCGTGATGTTTATTCACAATGTAAGCACTTCATAACCTTTATGCAAGATGTATGAAGGGAAAAAATCAACTTGATCAAAAACTTTGGGGCCCCAAGAAGTTTTTAATGGTGGAAATTGAATCCCCCCTTTTTTTCCGAGAGTGTGGTCCACTTGACCATTGGTTTGTCTCATGTTTTCGCTCATGCCAGAAAGTGGAATGGAGAAATTGATGAACGGAGTGGATATAATACATACATCATCGTGGACCCCACATAACTTTATGGCTGCAGAGTCCTTGTCACGATTGTATGTTCTCGACACAAACGACATAAAAAGCAAAAAAGGAGAAACAGGAAGCCATGGATGAAAATACCTGAGAGAGAGAGAGAGAGAGAGAGAGAGAGAGATGATGTTGTCGCTTATATTGCAGAGAGAGAGATGCGTCTCCCCATCCTCGATTAAATTCAAATATTTTTACCATTTAATCATTTATCTAAAAACTTACAAGTAAGTGAAATCCCACCCCTCCTTTATACAAGTTCCCTGTAAGATTTGCATGTAACTTACTAACAATTTGTAACTCAGTTAAATGAAATTTCATACCCAAATAGCACTGGCGAGTTACAAGTGAGTCACTTTTCACTGATGAATAGACCCGATCTTTGGACCAAGTTAGCTGCACAGTGGGACGCACTTGATGCACAGTTCTGATGTCCCAACCACCTGTCGGGTTAGCATCTGTCTCCATGTGGAAAGTTGCGTGTGGGATTGCCAAAGCTGAGAAGAGGTATAGAATGCTACCATGCAGCTTGCTTGGTAGGGTTCTTTGCTTCCCCTTCTGATTGTACACGTGGCAACCATGTATGGTGATTGATGGTGTTGATCTGGTGGCTGTAATCAAAGTTGTGGATTGGACTGGGTGGAATGGTGGATACATGGTCCCATGTGGAGTAGAGTATGAGCTGTTGTCCTTTTACCGCGATGGTAACTGATCTCTTCCCTAGCGTGTCCATTCGTAAAACCCTCCTCGGCCTGTAGGGTAAAATCCTCAGTTGTAAACAGGTTACAAGTAGAGACTTTAGAGATAGCTGTTTGGATGGCAGAATTTGTTTGTAAACACTTGGAAACACTTTACAAGCAAATTTATTCTCTTATTTTTTTACACAGAGTCATGTTTGACGTTAAAAGATATTATGCAGTGTAAAACAAGATGGTCAAATGCACTCGTGATCTGTGGGACCCACATGTACAATACATCCAATCTGTCCATTGTGTTCCTTGATGCTCTCCTATGACCCCGAAAACAGCCTGATTGATCATCAAATGGGCCACACGAGAGGGAACATTTGGGATGGGACGCCTACATAAAAAAATAAAAATAAAAAATAAAAAAACTTTCAGATTGTGTGTGGGCCTAGTCTGATGAGTGCAGGACGTTTCAATACGTTCAACATGTGTACTGTCGTTGCTTGATTTTGGGACAAATGATAGATCAGTTGATCTCCACTGTTGCACGAGTTACTGCATCTAATCTCCTAGAATGGACAGATTGGATACGGATGGGAGATTCTCTAGGTCATGCAAATCACCAAAGAAAGCGAAGGGGGTGGCCGGGGTTTCGCCGTTAGCACTTCAATGCTTAAGTCAGGCCAAGGGTTTGAAAAAGTAGAGGCAAAGTTTGGGGAGAGATTGTGAATACCTCAACTCGTAGGAGAGTCCCTTATTTATAAGGTTATTGGAGAGCTATAGAGGGTAATTGACGTGGATGTTATGCCTGTAATGGCCGCTGTAATTCCTAGCGATATGGATCACGTTTGTAACTGCCGGAAATGTGCCCAGTTTATTCAGGTTCGTCATTGGATTATTGCGCGCTTATATGACGGTTGTGGACCAAGTTAGCCTAGAGGCGGACCTCCTTAGCCAAGATTCCTAACTTGAAAAATATTTTATATTCAAGTCATTGGTTATAGCTGTTGAGACATAAATGCTTGGTGGTCTGAGGACTGAGCATGTCATTAAATGACCATGTTTAGTAGAACAACTAGGCTTGAGTTGTTTGATGTATTCAAAATGACATTCATAAACACCAGGCTGCGTAGTCTTCATCCTCATCCACAGCTCCCTTACCTGTTAGGGTCGAGCACTTGGTGTCCAAGGTCAGTGTCTCCCTAATCAGACACATTCATGGGCTGAAGGCTCGTACTTGGGCCTATGGGCTGGACCATTCTTGGCCCAGCTCAGAAAAAAATCCCCACAACATGTAAGTTTGATATTCTCTTAGGACTCTAAAAAATTCAGGTCCTTTCCTGGAATTTAGTGATCCGGGCCGTTAACTGTGGATGACCACACCCCAAGGATCTCATAGACTGGAAGATCCTAGCTCTCCAATTGGCATCTGTTTTTTTCATCTCGAAAATTAATGGGTTGTGGGGAAGACAGACACACAGAGGATTAAAGGGCAAAGATTGGGTGGCTAGGATCTTCCAGCTTTGGTCGTTCTGGATGATCCATCTTCTCGGGGGTTCAATGGTCTCGACCTCCAAATATTGCCCCACCTGAAGTTCCTCAAGGGCCGAGGATAATACCACGGATGGCACCTGTGCATCATATGTTCATTGCAAAGTGGTGTAATTTGGGGAACCATGGCCTCCTCAAACGAGTAGATGCACAGGATTCCCTGTTTGACGGTCCACTTTCTAGTGATGTGTGGAACCACGGACACCTTGAAGTCGTGAAGTGTGTGTCCGTGGATGAGTCTAATTGTACATCCGAATTGTTTTTCAGGTTTTAAGAATCGGCGGCTTCTCGAGTTGAGTCGCTATTCTTTCTAGTGAGTGGGTGAATCAACCTGACTCTCCTGAGTTGGACTTGCGGGTGACTCAACAAGTTCCATCGTCAATCCCTACGTTGCACGTTCCAGTTTTTATGTTAGGAACTGTTCATCAGGAGGACCCACAATTACGGCCCACATGAGTTGCACCAATCGGATGAATTGTCGATTGCTGGATCTGCTGGCCATGGTGAGTCCACCAGACCATCCAATTGGCAAGCTACAGTAGGCCATGGTGATTCCTAATGTTCACAGCACATTCAAAGAATAACTTAAATCTAAAACTCAGGTGGGACTCACGCCACAGAGAGCAAGGTACAATCATCCAGGTTGGTGGTCTCCTAATGAATGGCTTGGCTAGGAAGTAGATTGGGTGGTTACACCAACACCACCCAGGTGTTGGTCACTGTGGGGCCTACCATGATGTATGTGTTTTATCCACACAGTTTATCTGTTTTGCCAGCTCATTTTTGGGCTCAAGTGGACCATACCATAGGAAACAATACTGATTAAATGTCTGCTTCTAGAAACTTCTCAGGGGCCACAAAATTTTTGGTTCAAGCTGATATTTGTTTTTTCCTTTCATCCATTCAGGTCTATGCAACAGGTTCGATGGCAAATAAACATTACCGTGGCCCTAGGAAGATTTCAACAGTGGGTGTCATTGTCCTCACTCTTTCCTGTGGTGTGGTCCACTTGAAGCTTCGGATCTGCTTCATTTTAAGGCATGATATAAAACACATATATCACGGTGGGCCTCACAGTGCTGGGTGGTGTTGGGGTCACCACCCAATCCACTTCAGATTGGATAGCGTATGCACAACACGGTGGAACCCACATTCCACCTGAAAGTTTTTCCTTCTCTGATGCTTTAGCATATGCTTGACATGAAATCCATGGCTTGGAAATGTATTGAAATTTGTCTTGGAGCTGTTGTTATTGCTGTGAACCTCAAAATGCAATCTTCTGCTTCTAGTTCATACACATCTGTCTCTTCAATTTTTAATGGATTTGCTGTGTAAGTTCGTAGTGCAATGAAACAATAGTCTGGTATAGTAGCCGTGATCTGTTCCAATTTGTTTAGTTTTTCACTTGTACTAGATTCAAGAGCCTTCTTATGCCATGAATGATAAATGCAAAGGAGCCTTTGATTCCTTGCGTGCTTTTGGATCAAACATGTTATATTGACATGGCACACCTGCAGGAATTCCATGTGGATCCATTTCTGCACTATGCAACACAAAACTGACTGTTTTCTCCATTATAATAGTGCACTCTATTTATCATTTCGCAACTTTCTGGTATTTATCTTCTTCTATTTCACTCGTTTAGATGAACTGATTCAGGTTAATAGTTAGGAACTGTGAAACCAAATACATTTTAAGAGATCAAAAAAAAAAAAAACCGTGGCTGCTATCATGGCCATTTTTTCTTGTGAATGCTTGTTCTTCAACGAACTATAACTGCAATTGGGTAAAGATGATTTATGAAGCTTGACGTTCCTGAATTTTAGAATTCTTTTCTATCAGCGACAAAAATTTATTATGAGGACCCCTAATCTGTTAAGGTAATGGATGAAAGGATCAAATACAAATAGTAGGCCTCGAGACCTCCTCAGTGAGCAATCCACCAATCATCAGACATGTCAACAAGAACTCCAATTTCAACAACCATGTTTCAGTTCCATGACTAATGAAAAAAGGTTCCAACCATCTTTTTCTTGGTAATACAACGCAATGCAATGGGGATTTTCTTGCAGTGATGCATGGAAAAATAGTGTCTTAGAGCCGGTGTTGATACATGGGAGTATATCATGACTTCCTGATTATATATTGCACTTATGCAGCCAGTTGGTCTTTTTATTTTGTATGCTGCTGGTTGCATTCTTGTGCAAGGGGCTCCGATATTGACGTTTTCCAACTATCTGTAGTCTCTTTCAATTATTCTAGCTTCTAGCGATTGCATTCATATGCTCAGTAAGTCTTATTGATACAAAGATCCTTTGGTTATTTTCAGTCATCTCATCTTTCAAACATTGTGTCCGGTTTCTCGGCCTCTTCATTTCTATCATCACAACCAGTATCCTCAAGCTTCGGTGGAGCCCTGGGCATTGAAGATTGGTGGTGCAATGATTGGAGGTGTTTCCTCCCATCTCTTTGCTGTCTTCCAATGTTTTCTAAAGATGGTGGCTGGCCTTGACACCAACTTCACCATGAAGGCAAAAGCTTCTGACGATACAGAGTTCGGTGAGCTTTACGTTTTCAAATGGACAATGCTTCTGATTCCTCCAACAATTCCCCTTGTTGTCAATCTCATGGGTGTTGGTGCTGGGTTTTCCAATGCATTGAACAGTGGCTATGAAGCTTGGAGGCATCTTTTCAGGAAGGTCTTCATTGCATTCTTGGTGATTCTTCATTTGTACCCCTTCCTTAAGGGGTCTTGTGGGGAGGCAGAACCAAATGCCAAAATTGTTGTCCTCTGGTCAGTGTTTTTGGTGTCCATTCTCACTTCTTAGGGTGAAGGCCGATACATTATTGAGCAAGATGTACAGTCCTAGTGCGGCTGAAAGTTGCATTTCTGTTGCTTGTTGAAGCATGAGGTCACTCATTGATAAGTTTTGAAGCCCAAAGCATCCTTCCACAGCATATGATGTTACTGTATCTGCATTGAGCTCAAAGACCATTGGCTGAATTTAGCCACCAAACAAATTACTTGCACTCGAGAAAAGCACTGACTTGATGGACTTCATCAGTGAACGGGCTTCCGAGAGGAGTTTTTGCACTTCCCCAGTCAGAAAAGTGTCATTTCCTTTATTTCATCCATTTGTTCTGTAACATGATTTCTAACAAATAAGTTTTGAAGAATCATCCAATAGTCCAGGACTGATTACCTACAGCTCACTGTATACTAACATGCTACGGCCCGTTGTTCTTATGTCTTTAAAATTTTCATTTCCAATTTCTCCTTTGCAAAAAGAGAACTGATCACCTCCAACCGGTTGTATGCTACTCTAGATAGCCTTCCTCACCAGAGGCATCATCTGGAGGAATGTTTTCATGTAACTGTATGCTTCTTCCTTTGCCACTTTGTGCCTGTGATTATCCCCCACTGATGCAACACCAGTGTCGATGAAGGCCTTCAAAACAATAGCTCCTTTCGTCAGAATACTCTTGAAACACTTTGTTGCTTATTATAGCATTTTGAACTTTTATTTCCACATTTTCAGCTAAAAATATATGATACTTCCAAGGGTGAAATGCAAGTAATAATGGGTTGTATGTTAAGTAAATGGACAGCCGACCCAATTAATTGGGATAGGTCAGCGTAGATGATGGCGATGATGTTAACATACAGAGGGTTGTAGGTGATCAACTCCCTTTAAAATATATGACATCTTCAAGAGCAAAATGCCTGGGCGAACTGCAATTGATTGCACTTTATCACTCTTCCAAATAAACTATTCTGGCATCCAGTATGCATGTGGCAGACATGCAAATCAATCAAGACCATCCAAATTACAGATTCCACAATGGATCCCATGTACTTCAAAGGTCACCTTAATCGGATAATGCTAACCCTTTGATCGGTGGCCATTAAAATGGATGGTTTGAGAGATGGACTGCTGTTTGAGTTCAATGAACAAATTGTCCATTGATGATCAGTGGTTACAGATCCCATCTGTGAGATTTTCAAGCTATGGCTGGGCATCAAACAACCTGCAGTTAAGGTTGTCAGTGGACAATATGGCAATTCCAGGCCTCCAATAGGACCGCAGGATGGTCCGATCATGGTGCACAAAGGAAGAGAAGATCATTGACTACCAATCGCCAATGAAACAAATGAAATGGTAAAGGGTTGTTAGGATGTGTAGAAGAGGGTATGGTGAGGGGCCGCTAGGATGCATGGAAGAGAGTTTGCAAGGAGATGCATGTCAGTGGACCTTTAGATCCTGAAGTAGTGATTCAATGGATGTTGAGATTTTATGTGCCCTCATTTAGAGCTCCGTGGATGTTGAAATTGTGTTTGGATAACAGTCGCATGAAGTCGTGCTTGTGATTGAGAATTCAAAAGCATACTGCAGGAGAGAATATATTGAAGAGGGTGAGTTACAAATATGTGAGAACATGACACACATGTGTGAGATTTACACTAGGCAATAAGTTGGATTCAATTTTTTAGCAGACCCTTGTGCTAAAAATGATGCTGGTAATCAAAAGCAACCCTTAATCAAAACGCAGTTGCCATTTTGCAACATAAGTTCACCAATCTATACAACTTACAGCTTGAGGGGATTGATATGGGAGCATATAAGAGCAGTTTGCATCGCTATTCCACGCGAATTGCATGCCTTTGCCATTCCCCATGCTGACGGATGTGCCGTCGCTCTCATCATTCGAAGCTCCTATGGCAACAGTTGGACAGATTTTGAATTCTACACTTGGTTCACCAATATCCTCTGCAAGAACACCGCCCGTCCTCAAAATGGTGAAACCGATTAGAATCTCTCAAGATGATCTCCCGCCTTACCATCTTGGAAACGAATTTGGCTACTTCGTGACAATCACCACACACTCTTAGATTCTTCGTGACCCGTATTGGCTTTCCAGATGATGAATTCAAGATACCAAAAGCAATGGCCAGCTTCTCGCTGTGCCCACAAAGAGCCTCCTCCTTCCCCGCATCATCCACATCAATCAGTGCATACCTTTTCTTTGGAACATACCCTTCTTCTTTCATCCTCATCCTCACCCTTTCTAACAATGATTGTATTTTCTTTGACTGTGGGTGTGAACGGTCCCCCGCTACAAAGACATGGACTTTGTTCTTGATTTCTATCCAACTGCAGCCAGGGTTCTTTCGCAACCTGCGGCTGCCAATCCTGGCTCTCAATTTCTTCACGGCATCCCATTTCTCTGCCTCTGCATATATATTGGCTAGGAGCACGTAATACCCCGTATTCTCTGGTTCCAATTTGAAAACGCGCTCTGCTACTTTCTCCGCCAGTTTCACATTTTGGTGGGTTCGGCAACCACAAAGCAATGCACCCCAAACAGTCGAATCTGGCTTGATTGGCATCGATTCGATGAACTTATATGCCTTGCTTAGATGCCCAGCACGACTTAGAAGATCCACCATGCAAGCATAATGCTCCAATTTGGGCTCAATTTTGCAGTCATTTATCATGATATTGAAGAATCTCCACCCTTCATCGACTAAGCCTGAATGGCTACAAGCATATAGTATAGCAATGAAAGAAACTTCATCTGGCTTGATGCCCATTTCTCGCATCTGATTGAAGACTACAATGGCATGTTGCCCATGCCCGTGCATGCCATATCCGGCGACCATCACGGTCCATGAGACAAGATCCTTTTTAGCAATCCTATCAAAGAGAAAACGTGCAAGCACTAGTGCTCCGCATTTCGAATACATGTCAACAAGAGCATTGGCTACATAACCATCGGAGGAAAACCCGTTTCTAAGAATATGACCATGGATCTCTCTACCTCTCTCTAGAGCTGACAGACTGGCACAAGCCGGAAGGATGCAGGCGATGGTCACACCATTCGGCTTCAATTCAAGCTGCATTTCAATAAACAAACCAAATGCTTCATTGGGAAGACAGTTCTTGGAGTAACCTCCAATCATGGTATTCCATGAAATAATGTCCCTTATGGGCATATCATCAAAAACGAGTCTAGCATCTGTCATGCTTCCACATTTTGCATACATGTCCATAAGGGCATTGGCAACAAAAAGATTTGATCCCAAGCCATTTCTCACAATGTAATCATGGATGTCGTTACCATGCTCTATTGAACCATTACAAGCACATGCATGAAGAGTACTTGTAACCGCAAACACATCCAGATCAATACCTTCTGCTTCCATTTCTTGAAACAATTTGATTGCCTTATTGAACTTCCCATCTCGAGCATATCCCGATATCATCGAAGTCCACGACACCACACTCCTCTTACTCATCCTCTCAAAAACTCGAATTGCATTATCCAAATCGCCACATTTCGCATACATGTCCAATAAAGAGTTACTAAGTTTAATCTCCTCACCAAAATTAGATTTTATCATGTGTGCATGAATTGCCCTGCCCTGCTCAAGCATTCCCGTTTCTGCACAGGCAGGCATGACACTAACCATTGTAGCTAAATCCACAGCATTCCCCCAAAACCGCATCAGTCTGAAAACTCCAACACCCTTTTCAGCAAGACCATTTGAAACGTACCCACTTATCATCGAATTCCATGATATAACATCTTTGGCAGTCATTTCATCAAACGCTTTGTACGCAGCTTCAATTCTCTTGCACTTTGAATAAAACGCCACAAGAGCATTCCCAACTGTATTATATGAACCATATCCCAATTTCAGAAAATACCCATGAATCCTTTCACCTTCTCTGGCTTTCCCCAAAACAGCAAAACACTTCAAAACACAAGAAAAAGTATAAGAATTCGGTTCAATTCCCGACTCTTGCATCTGTTTGAAAAGAGAAATGCTTTCTCTAAAATCCCCATTCTTCATATACTCATTCATGACAAGATTCCAGGTGAAAACATTCTCTTTCTCAATCCTATCGAAAACCCGTCTGCCCTCTTGCAAATCACCACATTTAACGTACATAAACACCAGCTTTGAACCCAAAACACTGTCAATTTTGAGGCCGGAAGAGGACAACGCCGCATGAACTTTTCTACCATAGGATAGCGAATTCAGATCGGCGCATAGCTGCAAGATGGAGCAATAGGTGCTCGAATCGAGCTGGGATTTTCCTGGGTCGGAGCCGGAAAACATGATCATGGCCGATTTTAGATCGCCCAAATCGCAGAATCGGCAGATTTCTGTGTTGGGGTTCTTTTCCTTTTGATGGGGGGTTTGGTCAAGCAATGGAGAGGCTCTGATAGAGGTGGGAGGATTGAAGGGAAGTGAAAAACGAGGAGGGTTTTTTGAAGAGGATCTGAAGAAGAAAAACCCATGATTTTTATTTACGCGGGGAGGATTTTTCTGCTGGCTTTGATTGGTGGGAGAGAAGGAGAGGGGGTTTTCGAAGATTGTAGTTGCCGTTGCCGCCATGATGTTGGCGGATTGGAGAACTGCTGTAGATGAAAAGCGGTTTATATGGTTTGGATGGAGTTCGTTTTGCCGCTGTGGCGACTCAGGGCGCGGATTGCCTACTGAGTACTGACACTGACGGTGCTCAGTGGGCCCCACCATGATGTATGTGTTTTATCCACACCGTCAATCAATTTTTTCCATCTAAATTTATTGCATGATCCCAAAAATGAGATAGATCCAAATCTCAGGTGGACCACACCACAGAAAATAGTGGTGATTGAACACCCACCGTTAAAAACTTCTTAGGACCACAAAAGTTTTGGATCAAGCTGATATTTGTGATTTCCCTTCATCCAAGTTTGTGTGACCTTATCAATAGGTTGGATGGCAGATAAAAATTACACTGAGCCCTAAGAATTTTTTAATGGTGGACGTTCAATCACCACTATTTTTTGTGCAATGGTCCACCTGACATTTGGATGTGCCTCATTTTTGGGATCGTACCCTAAAATGAATTGGAAAAAAAATGGGTGGACGGCGTGGATAAAACACATACATCATGGTGGGGCCCACAGAGCACCGTCCAGTAGCCAGGTTGCTAGTGGCCGTGTCAGTAGGCAATCCGCGTCCGGCGACTCAGGATCGAGCCGTGGGTCCCCTCCCACTCCTCACGTTCAGCGGATGAAGCTGTACTTAGAACAGTGAGAAGAACATTTTCAGTAGTTGTTCATTTGTTCGTGTTTGGAGTGAGCCATTCCTTGGGAAGGAAATTTAGGAAGTGGAAATTTTAATCATTATCAAATTGATTTTTGGACTCAACAACAATTGGAAACTGTATTTCACTTTAGATTATCTCTTTGGATGACAAATGTAATTTTGGCACTAATTAAACAATGGTCATCTCAGCCCATTCTAATCCAAAGTTGATTACTTAAGCTACTCATGCCTCCAGTAGATATCTTGGTTTTTATTAGTGTACCTGATGAACAATATGTTTATCAGCCAAAAAGTAGAAATGCTTGTTTGGATTTTACTTTGGGGCGCTTAGGTCTTAAGTTACTTAAGACAAGTTGCTTATGCCTCAAGCGGCTTATCTTGATTTCCACTTATTAAAGTGAAGTGATTAAGTACTATTAGTGATCATAAACCAAACTTACTTTTCTGAAATAAGTCACTTATCTACTCTTGTAAGTAAAAAAAGTAACTTATTTGGTGGTATACAAACAGCACCTGCACATAAATAATTTCTAAAGTTCCTCCATTAATCTCCCTTCTTCTTTTTCTTTTTCTTTTTTTAATATCTTGCATTGAAATATTTTTCAATTTTTACTTACTAATGTTGGGTCCACCTTTAATATCCACCATCCATCATGTGAGGTCAACCTTTGACATGGGCTGTTCATTACATTGGGCCACATTCACCCATTTTCAATGTGAACAATCCATCCTGTGGGGCGTACCTTCAATATGGACCATCCACCTTATAAGGCCCACATTCAATATGGGCTATCGATCATGCAAGGCCACTTTGGATGTGGTTGTCCATTGTGTCATACATTGACTATGAATTATCCATTATGTAGGGCCTACCTTACCTTTAGTGTGGACCGTCCCTCATGCAGGCCGAACTTTCAAGTGGTTCTCCATCATGTGGGGCCCACCTCGGATGTAGACCATTCATAGTAAAGGCCCACCTTGATGTGGACCATCCATCGCGTGGGCCCACCATCAATGTTAAGTGTCCATTATATGGGGCCCACCTTCAATGTCTGCTGCCCATCATGTGGAGCCCACCTTTTTGTAGACCGTCCAACGTGTGGCTCCACCTTCAAAGTGGGACGTCCATCAAGCAGGGCTGCATTGCACGTGGGTCATTCATAATTCAGGTTAATTTTTGATGTGGACGGTCCATTATATGGGTTCACTTAACCTGGGTCATACATCATGTGAGGACACCTTCACTGTCCATCGCTCATTGCATGGAACCACTGGTCATCATGTGGGGCCACCTTCAATGTCCATTGCCCATCACATGGAATCCACCAGTCATCATGTGGGTTACAATGTCAACTTCTCTGCCCTAAGAAAAACATGTCAAATAGCTGGTTGGATATATGCGTCTGCCAAAAAATTGACGGTTAGGGCATGCAGTTGGAGCACTCCTAATGCTGTCTGGGCATTTCCCATGCAGGCCACTTGTATTTCTTTACTCTATAAAGAAAAATCATCATTTCAAAGGCTGTGATGGTGTTGGGCTGTCAACGTGTCGGCCTAATCTGTTGGGATTCTATTCCCAGCCTTACACAAATATTGTAGTCTAGTTGGTTAGGCTACTTGGTTCTTACCCAACAGACCTGGGTTCCAATCCCGACAATGGAATTTCGTGTCTCACAGGTCTCAGGTTCGACTGCTAAGGAGACACACTAACCCTACCCGTGGGTGGATGTATTGTGTGACTAACAATGTGGGTGTGTTGCACAGCTAATAAGGTGGGTACGTTGCATGACTAACAAAAAAAAAAAAAAACATGGAACTCTTGGATGACCCTATAAACAGGGGACTCCCCCACAAGTTAAGGTATGCACAGTCTTCCCATGCAACATGCCTCCATACTTTAACTCTTAAACTTGACTTAAGCATCGAATGGCTAATAGCTGGACCCTGACCACCTCCCTTAGCTCTTTTCCTTGTTATTTACAAGGTCCAATGGACCTCCAATCCTAATTCACTCCGTTCATCTCAGGAAATTAAAGGTAGTAGATCATGCAGTGGTGGAGATTGACTGATCTGTGTTTTGTCCCAAAATCCAATGACAACATTTATTTCACTAATTACCTTAATAATGTAGAGGAAAATATGTTGTTGTTACAATTTTACCACCGTAAAACCAAACACGAGAATTGTCTGTCAAAAGACATCAGAAGCCAGTAAAAAAATTTAGAATCATTGCACTTTTTCATGACATTTTTACGAAGATGTCGAAAAAAAAATCTTGAATTCAAACACAACATCATTATAATTGGATGATAACAAGTGAAAGACTTATTTTTGTAGGATAACCACCTATGCTGATTCCACTGTCATTTTTTATATAATAAGTAGTGAAATATCCTTTTAAAATAAAATTGCTTCCCTTTCTTACGGTGCCATCTAAATCTTGCAAGTACTTCTAGAAAAAAGGTGTAGAAAAAAAGGACTTTGTTTGCCACTTACCCTCACTTGTTGGTGTCTTACCACATTGTACTGCACCATAACATATTGTTTCATTTCACCAGTTGGATCAACCAACAGTCTGGATCACATGGGAATAGCTGTCCTTGCGCAGGCTAACCACTGATAAGAGGTAACTTGTAAGATCAACTAGTTAAAATGTCTAAATCATGGGACCCACCAAAGGGAGGCCATAAAAACAAGAAATGTGATAGGTTTTCAGGAGTTTTTCGTGCAAGTAGGGCAAGTGAATGGATGGTGTGTGTAGCATGGAGGTCTTACTATGTTAAAATTATTTATTACAATTACTGGGGCAACAATCCATTGTAGTCTAGTTGGTTAGGATACTCGGCTCTCACCCGAGAGACCCGGGTTCAAGTCCCGGAAATGGAAATTTGATTTTTTATTTTTATCACTTCATTTTGATATAATATGTACCTATGGCAGTGGCTGTTTTCATGTTTTCCTTTTACTTCTGGCTGAAATGTGCTAATGTGGCACATGCATGCAGAATTCAAGCCGTTCAACAAGCAGGCCCCACCGTAGCTTAAATCAGGCCGTCTATGCAGAGAGGTGCATATTTAATGCTGATTTGGCATCTATTCCTTCATCTGATAAGCTTATTGGCACGTGTGGACACCAGTATTGAAAGGCTGCAATTCGGAGTGGTTTGAAAGTGCTCTGATTTTGCTGGCATCATGTGTCTGTGTCTTACTCACAGGGACCAGGGCTTATTTAAGCATCGTCCCATTGAGGTTGAGGCTACGGTTAGTATCTATCTCTCCTCCCAATAAAAGAGTCAGATCATTTGAAGAGAAGGATAACCCATGTTCTATTGGGCCACTTATTGTACATGCCATACCTTAAATACTCAGTTATTGGACAATTCTAGTTATCCTGCTGCCTAATTTTTAATGATTATGGCCTTTCATTTATGTGTTTTTTTTTTTTTTTTATAGTTTATTTGGAACATTTATTGATCTGTTATATCTACCGTCCAATAACCATCAACTAGTTGACTAATGAAGTCATCCATTCAAGTATAATTCTTGTTTCTTTATAAAAGATCTAGGAGTCTGGCGTGCTATTTGGATGGTTTTCTCTAGTTATCCACGTGTGCAATTTTAGAGTGCAGGCATGCCCTCCATCCAACAATAACCAACGCTGATGAAAGCATCTTTTATTGTTTCAATGAGACTGCTGGAGAGTTTCAATGGGTAAGCCTGAGGTTGGCTTCGGCCATGATTTTGAACCGTTTGGGCTGGGCGTCACAAGCTAGCCCTATTTAAAACTTTTATTTTGCAAGACATGAGCCCAGCCCATTAACAGCCCTGGACTGCTGCATAATTGTAGAGGGAGAGAGTTGTTGGTGTTAGTGCCTTAGAAAATCATCAAGCCCTTATCCACTAGCCACTGTGGATGTGATCAGGAGGATCTCAGTCGTTGATTGTGGTGACCATGGGTCCTACATTAGACATGTGATATGCCTTAGATATATTTAGTGTTGCTCTCATTCATTGAGTTTGTTGATGAGTAATTCTCCTAAGAGTCCTTGGGCGCTTGAGATTAGACATGATAGGTATTGACTTAAGAGAGTTGTGGTCCATGGATCTCAATATCCTGTTAGACCATGACCTTCACAGGTACGTAGAACATACATGTGGGACATCACTTCATGAGATATACGATCATCTTGTGTAAGGGGACTAACTTAGGTTAATATGGATAGTCTCTATCAACCGAAGCCAACTTAGTGTTGGTTTTTACCTTGCTTTTGCCTGCACAAGAGTGTAAGTGTGTCATGAACAAGTGATCTAAGTTAGGACCCTTGGTCACTTACATTTGTGGATTGAAATCAAGTCAGCAATCTGATGGGTCATTAGCTTAGATTGTGATAGTGAAATCAAGACTTGATGATGTATGAAAGATGATTTGATCCTCAGAAATAAGGATGTGTAAGGGTCACTGATCTTGACTGGTCAACTTTGGTTCTTCGTACGAAGTCCATGCAGGAGCCAATAAAGTGGACATAGCTAAGTACTAATTTCATCAAGATTCGTTGATTCTTGCATAGGCCAATAAAGATCAATTAGTTTACCTAGGAATATGTTTATGTCCTTGATTTGGATAAATCAGGGACTCATCAAAAGTGGTTTTTTCTTTGAGTCCAGCACTTTAAGTGCTTTAATTGAATTTTCAAAGGTTTTCAATCATTGAAGAGTTATTTTAAGTGTTAAAATTATTTTAAATACACTTAATAATAATTTGATGACCCAAATTTGAAGGTTCACTTTTCATTGGCATGTGATATGATCATTGGTGGATATACCATGATAGTGGAAGGTTGAATCATGAATATATGCATAGATGATGTGGATTGACGGACTTCCTTCATAGTACGTTACATTGAAGTCTGTAGGGTGGTAGAGCACCATACCGGTGCACCCCTAAAACCCTAACCCCTCCTTATTTATATGATCCTATCCAGAGGAAAGTAAGAGCTAACATTGGACATCCCTACCCCATGGGATGTGTGAATGTGAGGAAAAAGAGAAAGTTGTGAGAAAGTGGAGATTCACTTCATTTTCTTTAATTGTCTTCACGCATGGTCCACTCGTGTGAATAATATACATTTTCCTTGGCATCTATTAGAGAATTAGATGTTGGGCTGTCTTAATTTTCTGGTACTGTGATAGATTAGGGAGAGACTTCTTAGTTTGGGAGATTGACATCATAATCATTTTTTTGTGCACATTGCGCGCAAGTATAATCTCCACCGTTTATATATATTATTATATTGTAGAAATTTGATATTATGGTAAACGAAAATTCTGAAAATGAGTCTCATGATAAAATTGTATTGTATTGTATTCCATTGCGTTTGTATGTTAGGGGCCTAATAAAAATATAATGATGAGAATTTCTCAGCTAGAAATATCTCAAGATCAGGTTGTCAAAATTTGAGGTTTTTCTTGAGATATTATTGGAAAGATCTTGTCCAAAAAGAAATATTTAAAATTATTTACTATAAATTAATAAATAAATTTAAAGTTCACATATATATTTAAATAACAAAATCTTTAAAAGTTTTTACTATTTTTCCATTACTATTGTGTTAAAAATGTGATATTTAAAGTCTACCAAGTATTTTTAAAATCTTGGTATGATATATGGATGACATCGTTTAATGTATTTCCTTTGCAATATTAGCAATATTTGTCACGGTGGGAGAGAGAATGGTCCTTTTGAACTTCGAAACAATAGTCATTTCAGATGATGCCTCACGGTGAAGTAATACTGAAGTTTAACTAGAGGGAGTTCAAAACACAAAGTAGTCACGCATAATTTTATATTTTATAGGGAGTTCAGGTAAATTTCAGATTACATGGGGATGTTACCTAGAAAGCTCTATTTATTATTGATTTTGCGTTGCATGTGGTCATGGGGCCCAAGAAATAGAACGTTTGGGACCAAATACACTGTAAAATAGGATACCAATGCAAAACAAGAATCGACACTTACAACATTAGTAGTATGAAAATACTAGTCTTAATGTACCGGCTCTTATTTGGGTCGGGACATTTTCTTGACGAGTCTCGCCCAGTGAATGGACTCAGATGATGCATCCCTTTGACATCTTGGTGTGTTTGTTGCTCGAGAGCTGTAATCAATCAGTACTATATGGCACGAGGCAATCTAAACTCACGTCTCAAAATTTTCTTGTGATTTTTTTTTTCTTTTTTTTTAGAAGCTGATTACCATTGCTCACTGGGTGGAGTTCTCTGGCCACATGCTGCCATTCATCATACACGCGTCTCCATGTAGATGCCTGGTCTGAGTATCTGGCACATGTTTTGGTATTTCTAGCTTAGCTCGTGTGTTTGTCCCACGTTTAGATAGAGAAGAGCTCTAAATTGTGTTTTTCCAACGTCGGGCTAATGCGGTTTAGCCATGCAACCCATCCATCTTGGCTGTAGTCCAATGGTTTTAATCTTCTAATCGGTCAAATTTCTTTGAGCACGTGTGGCAGGTCGATTGGGACAATTCATACGGGAAATGAGGAATTTATCAAAATTTGGGTGGGATGGGGCCGGACCCAACCGAAGTTATATTTGGAAGTGGATGGCATAATGAGTAACTTAGTATGCTAAGAGTCCAGATACTTTGTTGGCTTCCAAGCATGAAATCCCTGCTTGGAGCTTTTTCATTGGTCCACATCACACTATATGATGTATGTGATGATGTGTACCAATGAAAACGCTCAAAGCAGGGTTTCCTGCTTGGAAGCCAATAGAGGATCCTGATTTGTACGCAGCTTGTTTGGTCAGCAGGATTAAATGGGATGGAATTGCGTTAGATGAGATTAACACCATTAATGCACAATGACTATATGTATGGTAATACAATGATATTTCAACTATTTAAACCCCATGTTTGGGATCCGATTTTTCATATGGAAAAACATTGTATTTAGTTAAAACCATGTTTGGTGGACCATGGAATTGTAATCAATAGACCAAATTCACTACTGATGTCAGTCACTTGCAGATGTATACAACTCAAATGTCACATGTAAAGGATGCATATGAAGAGCAGCATGGATAAAACACAGTGCATCAATGTAGAGCCCACATATGTAGTGGATTTTAAAATCCATTGGAAATCCCCATGGACCAAATGCAATTCCATCCCTGATCCAAACCTTTCCCATCACCTCCCCACACCCAGATAAAATTTGCATTGGGCCAATGCAATTCCATCCCACTCAAACCAGTGTACCCAACAGGCCTAAGCGTACTGAGTAAACTCCGTGGGGTGGGGTTAGCAGTGATTTATATCTTTTATCCACGCCGTTCATCCATTTTACCATTTAAATTTAGGGCTACAAGAAAAAAATAATGTACATCCAAAGCTCAAGTAGACCACAACACAATGTGAATTGAATGTCTATGGTTGAAAAATTCTTGGGGGCCATAAAAGTTTTGGATTAAGCTGATATTTGTGTTTTTCCTTTATCAATGTTTGTATGATCTTATGAACAGGTAGGATGACAAATAAACCTCACTGTGGGCTTTAGCAAGGTATTAATGGTGGAAATCATTACTCCAACTGTTTCCTGTGGTGTGGTTCATTCGACCTTTGGATATGCTTCAATTTTTGGTTCAACTCCTGAAATGAGCTGTAAGAACGGATGGATAACGTGGATAAACCTCTTACACTTACAGTCGCCTCCAAAGAGTTTACTCGATAAAAGGTTACTGGGTAACCTAGTACGCAATCGATTTCCCTATTTTTTTTTTTTTTAATTTTTTGGCTCAGGCCATGTCTGTTAACACCCATTCTAGCCTGATCTGGCCAATCTATCGCTTTGCCACCGAACTGGTTTCTTCAGGCCCTGACTTTGACGTATATAGGCTGGGCCTAATAAAAATCGATTCGGGTTTCTTTGGCTCCACCCAGCCCATTCCTGACCTACTCTCACTCATTCGTATTTCCCTCTCTCCACATTTTCACTTTCCGGCGCGGGAGAAGGAGAGGAGAGAGAGAGAGAGAGAGAGAGAGAGAGAGAGAGAATGAAGGAGGAGAATGTGGAGAAGCTCCGAGGAGTGGTGAGAGACTGCGTCAGCAAGCATCTCTACTCATCGGCCATCTTCTTCGCGGACAAGGTGGCCGCGCTGACAGTCGGACCCCGCCGACATCTACATGCAGGCTCAGACCCTCTTCCTTGGCCGTCAATACCGTCGCGCCCTCCACATCCTCAACACCTCCCAGATCATCCCTCGCGACTTTCGTTTCCGTTACCTAGCTGCCAAATGCCTTGTAATTCTACTTCTCTCCACAACCTATCTTCCTTCATTCCTAGGGTTCTTGATTTTTCAATGGTTGTGATCATCTTTTCAGAAATGGGGACTGTACATGGCCTATCTTGTGCTGGGGCCTACCCTCTGAACTGGCTCTTACGTGATCCATGTGACCCACCTGGCAGACTATGATTTCGCTTTAGCAGTCTGGGGACTACCTGGCTTTTACCCATTCAAATGACCTTGTTATTTTCTCCGTCTATTGCTGTCACGTGATGGGGCTTATTCTGTTAATATTTTTCAAACTTGTTGTTTGAATTCTACTAATTGATGCATCTCCATCTCGTTGTAACTCCATCAAATTATTATTTCTGTGCGATGTTTTTGCCCCGTTTCCTCAGTCAACTGATACAACTAGAAGCTTCATAGGATTACTCTTATTATGTTCTTTTTTTTTTTTCCCTATAGGAGGAATTGAAGGAGTGGCATCAATGTCTATCAATGCTTGGTGAGGCTAAAGTTGATGAACATGGAAATGTTCACGCCCTTGATGATTGTAATGTTATGTACTTGGATAAGGATGGAGAAGACCGTGAAATCAATGTAAGCCGTCTGTGTCTAATTATGTCATGCACAATTACCACCTTCTGCATGTATTTGGATCATGTGATTTTCTTCTGTTAGATATTTCCATTTTCATCATAATCCTGAAAGGCTGGATTGCTTGAAATTCTTGAAGGTATTATTTTTGCAGCTGTAAGCCTTTAAATATTCATGACTTCTTGTCATGTGACAGGATTTTGCGACTTTATGTTGAACTCCTCAACATAATTTAAGCAGAACACATTGAACAATAGGTTTGGTAAATGTTCTATAAATGGGTTGTGCATTAAGACATGTTTGGTAAACAACAGGTTGTTTACCAATGGGGAAATAGCCCAACCCACAATCCCAACTGCTGCCATGCTTCAATCTCCCCACATGTATGGGGCTCATGTATGCTGTTCACCATGGATGGGCATGGATAAAAGAATATGCCAAGTGGGCAATATTGTCCGTTCAACAGAATTTGTTGTCCGTCCTCTCATATCAGTTACTATCGAGGCATACTTGTCATCATTAATGCTGTAGTTGAAGAGTTTTTTTATTCAGTTACGGTATCTTTTAAGTTTTTAGAATGCTGTTATTATTATTATTATTTTTCTTTTATAATCATTGTGAAATTCTTAGTCACCAACATCATAATTACGTTTATATTTAAATGTGACATTGCCCTGCTCCTCATCCAGTTTTATTTGGGTTTTTGTGGTTGCATGAATTCATGTAACCTGGAGAAATGGGATTTTGCTATTTGGATTTTCTTGTTCAACATAATGTATATTGTTTGGTCTCACTGATCAAACTGAAGGGGGAATTTTATAGGATGGCATTAAGAACCACCATGGTTTATGGGGACATAATGTTGGGTAGTTAAGGAATAACATGTTCATAGGATGAGCGTAGCTGAAATGAGGATGTTGAGTTGAGATGGGTGAGTGGCAAGACGAGGAAGAATAGTGTTAAATATGAATGGTTTGGGAGAACTTAGGAGTAGTACCAATAGATCATAAGATGAGAGAAAATATACTTAGATGGTTTAGCTATGCGCAACGTAGACCAGTGACTGCACCAATTAAAAGGAGTGAGTTGGTTCAAGTTGAAGGCTCTAAAAGGGCAAGGGGAAGGCTCAAAAGGATGTGGGTGGAGGTTGTAAGAAAAACTTGATTTCCTATGGTTTAGTTGAGGATATGGTCCTTGATAGAGTGGAATGGTGGAATAGGATTCATGTAGCTGGCTCCAATTAGTTGGAGAAGGCTTATTTGATGATGATGATGATTAAGTATCTCTCTAAATTGTTTATATATTTTTGATCTTATAGTTTACCCCCAATTTGACATTTTCAAATTGTAAGTGATGCGTTTCCATCTTGTGCCAGATATCTTCTGCAATATGCTTTTTACGTGGTAAGGCATATGAAGCTTTGGAAAACCGCGCCCAAGCTCGCCAATGGTGACCTTCTCTTGTTCTTTTTGCATTCTCATATGAATGGTTATATAGAATGTGTTCTTTTGCATATACCTAATTGCTATGTGTATTCTTGAACTATGATGATGCATGATGATTGGTCTAGACTAAATATGATGCAAAGAAATTATAAACGGATTAAAGAGCAATTTAAAGCATAAAATATGCTAACCTACCACAAATCTAAGAAATCATATAAACAATAAAATTCAGATTTCAAGCTAAATCACAATTCCACAATAAGCTAAACCATATAAAACATGATTTTCAAAGGATAAAAGGAAGTTAAAACTTCCACTTTAGCATAGATTTAGGCCTAATTCAAAGGGGCTGATTTGGTCTCTTTAGGGTTAAGGAAATGAGAATCTAGGGTTACGGTTTAAGTATGTGAAGTTAGGGATTTGAAAGGAATTAGGGCTTTGGAAGAATTTGGGAATTTAGGATCTTATAGGAAATAGGGGATTAGGGTTTCATAGGGAATTGGGGATTAGGGCTTGGGAAAAAAAAAGGGTTTATAGGTGAATAGGAATTAGGGTTTTAGGCCAGGGTTTAAGGGATAGGAAGAAGGATCGAAGAGAGGGAAGAAAGGTGAGTAGGGGGCTGACTGTATGGTTGGACGGCCCTGTCTGTATAGCCATACAGACTGACTTGTATGGACAGGCAGTCCGTACGTGTGGGCTTAATGGAGATGTGATGTTTTAAATATCTATGCAATGTAGTGTGTAGGTTACATCATGTATGTAGCTTAGCCTTAACGCTATGTAGCTCATGAAAATAGCTCAAGTTGTGTGTGGCCTATGCTAGATGATAATTTACATAGGCTATATGCTACAGAGACTACGCTAAATGCTACGTGGCTCATGTTACAAGTTATTTTTCACTAAAACATTGAAATCAATTAATGTTTGCAATGATTTATCACATTTTTTTTCTTTCTATTTTCAATAAAAATTAGTTAATCTTTTGAATGCTTTAATCTTTCGAATGCTTTGGTGAAAATAATATAAAAGTAACAGTATAAATCAGTTTCGTTGCTCTTTCTTTACCTTTATACTTAATCATTACCCTTTCCTACGACTTTTGGTTGTGTTTGATTGTGCCAGATATCATGAAATTTGGTTGAATTTCATTGTTAATCAGTCTAATTTAGTGTAGAATATCATGAAATTGGTGCAACCGAGCACACCCTTCATTAAGAATCCAGAGGTAGCATGTAGCTTATGCTACTTGCTATGTAGCTTACGCCTCACACTTAAGAGGGATGAATGCTATGCTTCATGCTATTCGCTATTTAAAACAATGATCCCGACTTTGTAAGATCCCTACCTGAATGTGCACTTAGTTTGTTCTTATTCTTCTCTTAATAAAGTCTGTCTTTTCACAGAAAAAAAGGAACCATTTTACTTGTGTACTTGGTTTTTCTATTCATAGTTGTCTGTCCCTTTTTCAACTGATTCTGAGTTACCATGTCAGAGTCATGCTTGTTGGATTTGTGAAAAAGGACCATGTACATTCACTTCAGAAGACTTAATTTTTACTTTGATCCGGAAGTTTTGAAAGGCAATAGTCAAATTTATTGAAGACTGGACAGGACTGCTTTATCTTGTTTACTTGCAGATACTAGTTCTTTTTTCTTGGTCTTTCATTCTGTTTGTATGCTTCTATGCTGGTTAATGCTTGCACTTCTAAAGAGCTCACAGTTATGTTGGTTTTGATGCTTCAAGGTACAAAGCTGCTATCAGGGCAGATCCTTTATGTTATGAGGTATTATTAGATTTTTGAAGCTAACCTGAATTATGGATTGTCATATTCTGTTGACTGTGCTTGCCTGCTTGGTAAGTATTGTGTACATTATCTAGGAGTAGATAGCTTTTGCCATGATAATCTATCATGTCCAGTCTTAAAACTGCTTAAATTTTTGCAGAAGCAAGAACTTTGAGTCCTTTTTATTTTTTTATTCCATTGGGAAAACAGCTGTAACCATCTCAACTTTCTAAAACCAATACAGTGCATTTGAAGATGAAACTTCCATTGAATTTTTAACATTTTGTTTTCAAAACATATTATGTCTTCTTTTTGGCGACTTTTCATTTTCATGTCATTTCCCCTTGTCATTTTGACCACATGAGAGTCTCTGTTTACTTTTCTAGGTAAACTTGTATTTTGTAATTACATCTCATGGTTGTATCTTGTACCATATGTTTCAGGCGTTGGAGTGTCTGATAGACAATCACATGCTTACATGTGAAGAAGGTAGTGAGATTGCCCTCAGACCTATCTATCTTGGAGTTCATATAATCATTACTTGTCAGAGGATAACCAAAAAGGATTATTTTGGTATCTGTTTACATTGCCTATTCTGAATAGTTTAGACAGGTCACTTATGTGAAATGTTTAACGAGAGTGTTGTGTATGCTTTATGGTCTTGGTTTTTATATTTTTTCTGCAGAATGCATAATGGTGTGCATTTGTTACACTCGAAACCGCTAGTTACTTTCTGAAGATCCAACTCAACTTAGTGAGTTTAATTTCATGTTTCAGAAAAGAGTCTCCTCTCATCATTGCAATTTACTCCAGAGGATGGATGGCTATCTGCATTTTATTCATGTCTGACAAAGAAGGTGAGCACTTTGGTGCCTTAAGTGGTTCATATTCAAGTGTGTACAATGGCAGGGATCTAATGCATTGGTAGTGCGGATGCATGCCGTTCACCATGTTATCTTCAGGCTTTTCTTTTTCTTTTTTATATGCTTCTTGCTGTTACTGAACAACTTGTCTCATTTCATTTTTCAGTATGACAAAGAAAGTGTCATAGAAGCAAAATTCACAGAGTTAGAAAAGGAAAATGGTGGTTTTAGCTCTCCAGATTCTTCTTTTACACACACCCTGAAAAATAACACTGACCTGTTGGCTTGCAAAGCTGACTACTACCATCAATGTGGTGAATATCAGAAATGCTTTGAGTTGACTTCTGTGTAAGTCAGTAACAATTGAGTTAGATTATGATTCACACATGCTATGATTGTTTACTGAGCCCTGGTCTTTGTGGTCTACCATGCTCATTTCAGGCTACTTGAAAGAGATCCATTCCATTTGAAATCTACCCTAGTGCATTTAGCAGCTGCTATGGAGCTGGGCCATTCAAATGAACTCTATCTTATGGCATCTAGTTTGGTGAAGGATTATCCTCAAAGGTGAGAGTCTAGTTTTCATCATTGTGTTGTTTTATTTGGATCAGCTTGTGAAATAATTATTGTATTTTAAATAATGAGCTTTGCTTAGCCCACATGTGTGTCCACAATAAAGCTCCTGTACATGCCACACATGTGCCAACATAGAATGATAGGTCCAAGATTCAATCCATCCATCAAAACAGCACTACTATATGCCCTAGCCCAAGAATCAGGTTGATCCATGGGCAATGGGTTCGAGCCCTTGCCTCTTTGGTAGACTCTCCGGAGTTTCAACAAGAGGTCTTGAGTTCGAAACCCATAGGTGGTGAAAATCCAGCTAGGGAGTGAGTGAGTGTGTGGGGTGTGTGTGTAAAAAAAAAAAAAAAGGTTGATCCATGGGCCAGTGGGCCACAATTTACAAAAACAAAAACGAAGAAAAAAAAGAAAAAGTATGGCTCTGAAAAGCTTGGCTGAAGTTTTCTAACCAATCCACCTTTTTCGAGTATTGGGGCGCACATGCCGGTTGGACCAGATTTTATTTTTGGGAAAACATTTACAAAGATCAGACATACCCGATGAATCAATCAGATCTCGCACATATATGCCATGGTGGCACATGTGTGGTGTGTGCACCAGCTTTATTGCAAATGCGTGTGCGCCTAGCAAAGGTCTTAAATGATTGACATTGCAATGGTACGCTGTTCATTCCTAGCCATAGTCATCGTTGAAATTAAGGGCCCTCTCAGAAACTTCAAGGTTAACATCTTTGGTGGCATCTCTCCTCGCAATGAATGCATCACTCAAAATTCTTGTATTCTTCCCTGGCTGATTCTCCAAACATGTGTATCTATACTTCATTATCATCATCTTAGCTTTCTCCCATAAATTTCGGGTTGGCTTTTAAACGATAG
The DNA here is from genome assembly GCA_003013855.2 of Liriodendron chinense. Classification (NCBI taxonomy): domain Eukaryota; kingdom Viridiplantae; phylum Streptophyta; class Magnoliopsida; order Magnoliales; family Magnoliaceae; genus Liriodendron; species Liriodendron chinense. The sequence continues at coordinate 3,199,029 of PVNU02000440.1, read as the reverse complement.
TTTGGCAAAAGTTCTATGGTTGGATGCCCACTGAACATCAATGTTCCTCTCAATTCAGGCTCGTGGAACTAACCATGGAATGGCTTACATTAATACCATGTCGCCAACATGGTCCCACCCAATATTTGTCCCCACCCAAATTGTTGCATGCACATCCCATGTGGTGAGCAAGCAATGTCAGGCCATAGAGGGGTAGTTGCTAGGTGAGCTGTAAGCATTAAGCACCGCACACATTAGAGCTCATTTTTGAGCAGTTGGCTGCTCAAAATAGCGACGAACCAATTGATACATGATTGCTGACATGACTCACATGCTAGCATGGTCAAGCCCATGCCACACCTTTGTATAGCTACTTTGCACTTACCCAAAAGGGGGAATTTGTGAATAGTTTTATGTCTAGAGCATGCAGTGCCAAATGAGCCCGCTGAGCATAAAGCATGTGTATCTATACATATCTATCAATATATAATTCAATGCAGTAATATGCAGTAGTATAGAAGGGAAGCATGAAATTCATATTTGGCACTTTCATACATTAGGTCATGATTGTATCTTCAAGGAACCTTGTCTCTCAAATCAGTTCATGCTGAAACAGAACAATATAGTTGCGATTGTGTCAAGATTCAGTGATCATGATTGATCATCGAAACTATCAAATGATATTGAGTTTTTCATTTGTTGATATCTGATTTTGTCTTGTAAGTTGTTGAAGACTGCTAGTGCAGTTTGTGAATCTGTGCAGACTCGAGACATCAGTTAATTTGGTGGATGCAAGCTTGAATCTCTCTTGCTGGTCCAGCTAATTAGTCATGCTCCAGCTTCTGTTCCAGATTAAGAGTGGGTCCAGAGGGTAGAAAATGGCAAATTCAAGAATAGGCTTCTAATAACATGTACCCTGTTTCTTCATGTCCGTGGAAGCTCTAACAAGTGCTGCCAACAATGGCATGTGATCAGTGTAGTTGCATGATCCTTCTAACTAGGTGCTGCTACTGCTTTGAATCCTTCTTTGCACTTGTGCTCTTGCTCCCACTCCCTCTTCTTAGCTGTTCTAAAATTTAAAAATAGATTTGTCCTTGCTCCTGCACCTGAATCTGTTGCCACATCACCTCACTCATTGTGCAACTTGAGGTTGGCTGCATGGTAGGCTCTCTAGTATCCTATTGCATAAAAGGATATGGATCCATTAAGCAAGCCCATAACAACCCTTGTGTGCTCTTCTAGTGGATCTTGTGTGGTCATAAAAATGCATGCATAACTTGGATCTCCTTGGGTGGATGTAGCATTGGTCTTCACCAATCTACTCAAGAATTTTTGTTAGTATTGTGCAGGTTCCAGATGGATGTAATGGTTGAGCCCATTAAGCAACTTTAGTAAATTTTGTTGTCTGAGGGTCCAATTTCAAGACCTACATTCATTATACAGACATCTCCTTACTAATGCCTAGACATCCATGAACAACTTGAAGAACTTCATCCAAATCCTTCTTAATTTCATATCATGAGAATGCATCCCAAACTTCAGCCAATTGCATAAGGGAACACATTTTCTTCATGAGTTGACATGACACTTTGAAAAATTAAATCCATTCCTTACATAGCCAAGTTTTCTATGCCCTATACCCTCAAGAGTAGAGTTTCCCTGCTAGGGTTGAGGATTAAGAACTTTGATGCTCATTTTGCTTGTTGTAGCGAATATGCCAACGGGTCAACAAGAAAAGAAAAGGGAGCAGGTGGGTTGTACAATTGTACGGCCCTGATTACGGTAATCTCGGTGGTCCATACAATCATATGGTCCACATTCATCAACATTAACAATTGCCATTTATGGAGGACAGGAATCTTTTCGATCTTTTACCATTTTCTGCTGAGGCATTAGCTCAAGGATAGCCAAAGTTTGGGAGAAACACTGAACTTGAACTGAAGGCCCTCATTGATGGTGTGGTGTGCTCACAGTTCGGGCCATTTCTGATGTAGGACAATGATTTCTATCCTAGGATGAGGATGAAATCGTAGTTGGGGCGGGGGGGAGTTTATAGCCTATTTGGCCTAAAAAGTCCAAAATGCTCTTTCAGATCTCTTTCCTCCCAAACATGTCCTGTCTAAAAAAACTAGTGCAACAAATATCAAAATAACATAAATAACGTAATCTGGTCCACTGAATAAATAAAATAAATCCTAAAATCTAAGGTGGCCCATGATGTCGTTGGCCCACGATCAACGGTCCAATCGAGTCCTCCATGCAATCCAATGGTCGGATCATCGTATCCATCAAATCCAGCGGTCCAAATCACTCCCTAAAGCAACCCACATGCATCTTCCTAGTGTGGGGTCTTCCAGATGCGCGTACATAGGGGTTTTTCAAATGGGTCCTCGCCAAGCCAAAGAGAGACTGGGGCTCGCCTCCTCCTCTGGTACCTGCGTAAATGCTTGCGTGTGTGCTGTGATATCCCCACCAACTCTCCCCGGCTGAGAAGATTTCGCCACTGGGGAAATCAAGCTCTTGTACTGCTCGAGTAAATCTGGATCAAGTCTTTGAAGCTCCATCTCTGTCAACCACGTGCTATCCGATGTTGGCCTGTTCTTTCACTTGACTAAGAATTTCTGAAATCCTCCCTAGTGTGTAGAAACTACTTGGTGGTCAAAGATTTCCTCAATCTCTTCTCGTTTAATAGGTATTGTAGGCACAAGAGGTAAAGGCTTGGAAGATAAGTCAGGTAATGGACATGGGTCTTGGGACGGGTCTGGATCTCTGCCATGGTCAGGTGGGGGTGTTGGATGAGATATTAGGAGTCTCTTTAAAATTTACAAGATCTTCCACATTGAATGTAGAGTTGATTCCCATGGAAGGCGGAAGATCCATGACATATGCATTAGGAATAATCACCCTCTTGGTATTCTTTGAATTTATGATGTGAGTCAGTAGAAATTTTGTATCGTTCATTGCTCATATTAATCTTTTGTCTGATTTCATGATGTAATGCATGAATATGCTGTGCAAAAGACTCTGTAGACTCTGATGGCCTATGTGATAGTGACATGGGAATGAGATCAACTGGTTTTCTAGGCTTGTAACCGTGTACGACTTTGAATGGACTCATGCCTATAGACCTATTGACCGAACTATTATAAGCTAATTCTGCGATAGGCAAGATAGCATCCCACGTCCTAGTATACTCACTCACGAGACATCTCAACAAATTACCAAGACTCCTATTGACCACCTTTGTCTGACCGTCAGTCTGATGATGGTAGGCCAATGAAAACTGGAGCCTAGTACCTATCATGTGCCACAGTGTCTTCCAGAAATAACTTATGAACCTGACGTCTTGATCAGACACTATGGTTTTAGGCAAACTGGGCAAACGAACTACCTCACCAAAGAACAACTTTGCAACACTAGAGGCATCCGATGTCTTTGAACATGAAAGAAAGCGGGCCATTTTTTAGAAACGGTCCACCACGACAAAGATTGAATCGTGCTTTTTGAAAGTCTTGGGAAGTCCTAGCACGAAATCCATGCTAATGTCTTGTCACTGCGTGTGTGGCATTGGTAAAGGTGTGTATAAGCCCGTGTTCTGCTTTGACGCAGGATGACTAACCACTTGCTCTAAAAGCTTGAACTTATAGAGCGTGGTGAATCAATCCCTTTATCTTATAGCTTAGGCTCCTGCTTCACACATGCTAGACCCTCGGCCGAACCCTCCTTCATAGGCCCCACTTCACATGAATTCGCATCACACTAGCCACCTACCTCACACGGGTGGGGTCCGCATCCCATGAGCCACCCGCTTTGCAAGGGCCGCCCACCCCGAGTGTGCCCCCGCTTCACACAGGCCACCTCACTCAAGCCCAGTGTGAAAATGCCCCTGCATTAATCACCCCCGTTGAGGAGTCTCGAACACGAGACCTCCCGTTTCGATACCACTTTGACATAGGATATGACTAACCACTTGCTCTAAAAGCTCGAACTTATAAAGCGTGGTGAATCAATCCCTTTATCTTATAGTCCAGGCTCCCGCTTTATATAGGCCAGGCCCTCGGCCGAACCCTCCTTCGTGGGCCCACTTCACATGGGTTCACATCACACCAGCTACCCGCCTCACACAGGTGGGGCTCGCATCCCACGAGCTACCCGCTTCACATGGGCCGCCCACCTTGAGTGTGCCCCCGCTTCACAACTGCTACCTCACTCGAGCATGGTGTGAAAATGCCCCTGCTTTAGTTTCTCATTCCGGTCCTTTTATAAGATGCTTTAGTCAAGCAAACGTTTGATGGTTAAGGTCATGCCTTACATTTTTGGTTCTATGGTGCCTCTCCCAAAGTCACTGCCTCTCCCAAATATGATCCCCAATATTTGCTCCTTTTGTATGCAAGTGGCGGAGTTCTGTTGATCACCTCTTTATCCATTGCTCCTTTACTTTAAAGGTGTGGGCCCACTTTATTGCTATTTTCAACTTGTACTTGGTTATACCGTGTAATGTGAGGGAGCATCTATGGGCCTGACACAGAGGAATTGGTAAGAAAGTCAAGGTTCTCTGGAACCTTATTCTCCAGGCTTTGTGGTCGGCTATCTGCGGTGAGAGAAACAATCAATATTTTTGGACTAGGTCCAGTTCGGAGTAGGTGGTGGCTATGGTCAACGTGTTTATGTTATAGAGTGGGCTTGTTTTTTGAAAGAATTGGTTGATTGTGTTCTTTTTATTTTATTATTATTATTATTTTTTTGGGATGTAATTTCTGAGGGTTTCCCTCTTTGTATTCTTTTCCGCCTTTCTTTTGCTTGCGGGTCGGTTAATAAAATCTCCATTACCCTTAAAAAAAAATAAATATAAAATTGGCATGTTGCAACAAGGATTCATTGTGTGGATTGTTTGTCATCAGACTAATCTCAATGCATTATTTGCAGCCTTTGTATGCAACAATGACGTTCGCCATAGCTTTTGAATGTTCTTTTGGTATACTACCTGCTTTTTGTTTCACTTACTAATATATGAAACCATTTGCTGACAATGAGTTGTCACTGTTGTTTACCAGAGCATTGTCATGGTTTGCCGTTGGTTGCTACTACTATTGCATCAAGAAGTATGACCAATCACGGCGTCATTTCTGGTAATGATCATATGTACGAAGGATGTATTTGTATGATGCTATTTGATATGTATTTTTGATGAAGGATGCTATTTTATTTTGGTTGTGTTAATTTCTTTCTCGTGGCATTCTGATCATGCATTCGTTTCTTGGTGCTCAATGCATTTGCTGCCTTTTTGATATCTCTAGCTTGTCAAAATTGTTTGATAGTGTTCAAATATAGCAAATGTTGTATTGCTTGCTTTATAGATTCATTTTTTCATCTCGTTGTATGGTTTGCCTAGGTCTTCCTTTGAATGATCCTTTTTTTTTTTGGGTATGTAAACAACTGCACACAAATAGTGGATTTTTAGCAGTTGATGGTACAAGACAGAAGCAGGGAACGGATTAAAAATGACGGTTCTATCTCAAGATTGTATTTATCGCCGGTGCTTCACTCTGTCAAGGAATTATGGGCTGGGCATTCAATTGTCAGCCCTCACTCAATTCCTTATTCGAGTTTGTCATTGGCGCCAACACGTCAAATTGATAGCAGGAATATGGCTAAAATTATGCATACAGCACTCCTGCTTTTTGTTTAAGCTGTGGGATGCAAGGGGTTTAAGGCATACCAGAGAGGTAGACGGTGTATGTCTATAGTGAGCAACCTTTCTGGACAAAGGCCCAAGCTTCTTAAAGGCAGACCCCACTGCTTCATGGTTCTACCAGTTTGATGGAAGGGCTCACAATATGCACTAATATGGGAAGATTCCTTCTAAAGGATCTTTACAAGAAGATTCACCCGACTTGGTTGTGTTCTACCCATTCTAGCTTGCTTGGCCTGTCTTGTCTTGGGTTTTGATTATTGAGGTTGTGTGGATGATTCATAGCCTTCGTTCTTCCTCTGTTTTTTAGTTGTTATTCACTCACTTCCACTTTCTTAACTACACCTACTCCATTCTTGTGAAAAACAGTGAATGACTTAAGATTGTGTTGTAGCTCTTATCCTGTGCATCATGTGTAAGCATTATGCAATAAATGAATAAAAATATTGCAACTTTCTCTAAGATTTTTTCCCCTTCATGCAGCAAGGCTACAAATCTGGATGCTACGTTTGCACCCGCTTGGATAGGTTTTGGAAATGCTTATGCTGCCCAAGAAGAGGGTGATCAAGCAATGGCTGCCTTTCGCACTGCAGCTCGTTTGTTTCCTGGGTAAGTTACTATGCAAAATTTCTTTGAATTTTAATGATGCCATGAACTAAACATGTCTCCTCTCCTTGTCATGAGAAGAGATGCGAATTACTTTCAAACTAATTGATCTATTGGTAGAATTACAGTAACAATAGATACATCATTGATAGTTTACTTTAATTACCTGCTTTGCTATTTATAATGCTTATTTCATGTACTTTCTTTTTTCTTCACATCTTTTCTCTTCTCTTCTTATTATTATTATTATTATTATTATTATTATTTTTTTATCTAAGGAAGCTACTTACACTTATCTTGATTTCTACCATGTATTACTTGTGTTCTGTGCCTTAGTTTGTCTGATCACGTGATACAATCAATTGCAAAACAAATTCTCTTTAGTTAACCCATCCAAATCTGCGAAAAAGAAGACACCAAAATATCAAACATTTTAAACTATGAAGATGGTCTTAAAAGCAAGGATGGAAAACCCTCAAGAGTTAATTTGACTTGGTCTACTGCAAAATTTGATTTGGCTGAGTTGACTTGCTGCTTGGGCGAGTCATAATTTTTAAATGCATATACCCACACACATGGACATTCACATGCGCACACAAATAAAAGGGAAAATTTTAGAGGAAGAAAGCAGTTTAGGTTTGTTCACCTTTTCTCCATTTTTTTTTTCTTTCGTTTTTTTTTTCTTTCATAAAGAAATTGAAAATTAATCCCTACAGCCTTATTTACCTCTTCTTTTCTTTTCTTCACCGTTGGCAATGAAATCCTTAATTTGATGGTGGACATATCCCCAAATTATAGAATTATCTTGATCGAGAAACTTCAGTATTTGTGGCATTTTCAATTGAAGATAAATGTAAAGATTATTTCTACAACTCTGAACCGATTTTGCCGATGTTCTTTCCAGTGCTGTAATTTTCTGTGTTGATGATCATTGCAAAGAATGTGGTTATTCTCTTGTTGTTGATCATTGTTGAGGGTTTTCTTGATTTTAAACCCACCATCAACGAAATCCTAAGTTTATGAGTTGAGAGTTGAATTAGAAAAGTACTCTCAGGGCCTGTTTGGCCCACATGACTTCACAGGCTAGCAAGGCACGAAGAATTTGGACTTGATCATATCTGTACATATATGTATTAACACATATATACCTACGTGCAAACACACACATGTTACTGTATTTAACTTGGTCAGATATGTGGTTGTGAGAAGTCCTTGTTTTTGTGGATTGTGTTATGAAATATGCAGTTTGCTTGTAGCTGTGATGGCTTAGAAGTTGGGAGCAAGCCCATGGTGATTTGGACAATGATAGGGCAGTGTGTCATTCTGGTGTCCATTGCAAAATTTGAGCATGATGGATTAATTGAATCTAGCTTGGCTGATGAAGTGGTTAATAAGTTAATCATATTCCGTGTATAATTTATTGGTTCAGAAAGCAGTTGGTCCTTCATGCCTGTAAACTGATAATTTAGTTCCTGACACCTCTACATTTGTTGGGTATAGGTTGTTTCACATCTCTTTTTGATCATCATCGGACAAGGCTTAGTTCTTTTATTTCTCATCATGTCAAGAGCATGGTGTCATGGATTCATCTATGGGCTCGTTTGGGTGCTTGTAAATGGGAAATGAATTTGGAGGTAAATGAATTGGGTGTAAATGGCTTTACACAGTTGTGTTTGAATGGGAGTAAATGAAATGCATTTGAAATCAAAATATTCTGTTTGGATGGGAGTAAATGGAAGGAATTGGAATGCATTTGATTTTTTCAATATATTCTGAATACATGTGATATCCCAAATCAGCTTTAATATACCAACTTAGTGTACATATGTGATATTTAATAGACTGTTTGTAATAAGCCCATTGAAATATATACTTCAGCAAAAAATGAGAAAATTTCGAGCCTTGGGTAGGCCACAAACATAAGGATCATAAATAAGCAACTCGCGAATGTTTTTTAACCAGCCATTTAGATGGCCATCCTTTGGATGGTTTGTATCATTCTTTTGGTGTGATTTTAGTGATGTAGCTGATATTTGGATTGTTGGGGGTATCATTAACGTGGCATGTGTATGGCAGACATGTGCATAGTGGCACCTTCATCTTACACGTGCGACTCTCCGAGGGCGCTCAAAAAGTCATTTCACCACATTTACTTCCAAATCCTCTCTCGGAGAGAGTATTTCATTTATATGCACATCTACTCCTATTTCATTCAATTTACATGCATTTACTTCCATCCAAACACACCCCAAATGCCATTTACCTCCATTTACTCCCGATTCCACCCATTTACCTCCATTTACTCGCATCCAAATGGCCCCTATTATTGGGGCACATATTATCAGCAGCTGAAATTTTCTTATCTCTTGAGAAAGTGATCTCTTTACAGGTTGAATCTTGACATTTTCTTGTTCCAGATGCCATTTACCAAATTTGTATATTGGGATGGAATACATGCGGACACACAGTTTTAAACTTGCCGGACAGGTGAAATCCATTCTTCTTGACATCGTACAGTTTTGATTTTGTAATGGTAACAGATTCATAAATTTGTTTAGTTAACTCACTGTTCACTTATTTAGTGTATTGTGTTCCTTGTTCAAGTTGATACAGAAGGCAAATGTGTAAAGGCTCTAATATATGTGTTAAAATCTTTGGTACACAATGAGTTAGCATATGCAGCTGGGTCAACCTGTCCCAGGCTCATGAAATGCATGTCAAATGCTAGTTTCATTTGAGTAAGGCGAATCAGGGGATTGCGTGGTGTAGGATATTGTGTTCTTTCATGTATTTGAAGGACAAAAGAAATAAGTAGCTTTGGTGAGTTGTTTGTGTGTTCTAAATGAAGTGAGGGTGGATGTACATGAGTTGGACCTGAAGTTGTGGATGTTGGCCGCCAGTGTCTCCTTCTAGATGAAGTTTTGTTGTTGTTGTTGTACTAACAATGGGGTGTGTTAGTACTGAGTGGTAGACTGAATGAAGATAGCCTCGTTTCAACACTGAGGTCATGGTATCGATTCCCATAGTGGGGGTGGCTAACATTGTGATGTGACTAACAGGGGTGGGTGGGTGTACTAACAATGGGGTGTGTGAACTAACCCATAAAAAAAAGTGTTATGACTTATGAGTGATGATAGAGCTCCCATGTGGGCAAGAGTTTGAGGCAATGCTCCCATGTTGAGTGTTGAAAATGCTTCCTTTCACCATCATGGGGGCTACGGAAGGAGAGATGGGAGAATCTTTGATAGCAAAGTTGCATCTTTGGAGTCCAAAAGAAAAATCTCTGCTCTATGTTAAGAGTCATGATTCCGATAATCAATAGGCACGGATCTGATATGGTTGCTTCGTACCCATAATGGTTTGACCCGATACCCAGAATGGGGGTGAAATGGTCAGAAGTCGGTGCCTCTATTTGCCAATACAGGCTGAAATGCATAAAACACCCCTTTTTGTTATTTCTTTTTAATATTATTAACTATTTATGCTTAATCACTTCATTCCAAGCATAGATAGAGCCTGGAAACTCATTGATAGATGCAACAACTTGTACTAAACAATGATGGTATCTAAAAGGAGTTATCTTAGACGGGAAGACCCACTCTAATTGTATGCCATTAGGGATAGTTTCTAGCCTCTTGAAGGATGCTAGATCTATACACAAAATCAGAGAACTAAAAACTTCTCTTACCTTTAGTGGAGGAATACCTCAAGGTGGAAGAAGACCTGCAAGCCATAGTCCCTGTTAGAGCTCCAGTTGCCAACATCTCTTATTTGAACTTCTCTTACCTTCTCTTTACCAGCGGTCCAAGGTGTGACCGAGGCACATGCCTGGATGAAGACCTAGGCGTTTTGGGCCTGGGGCACCTCGCTTGGACTGTGAGCAAGGAGTTTACCTTAGGCATGCGCTTAGTGCTTGGGTGTGCCTAGGTACACGTGTGACACTGTTACCATTTTTTTTTTTTTTGAAGTATGACAATTTATTAAGAAAAATGGCCAAAGCCGAAAAATACAAACAAAAAAAAGGGAGGAAAGGAAAAAAAAACCCAATAACACACCCTAAGAAAGGGCCGCCCTCCACTCAAAAACAAAAGAACAAGCATAACAAAAACCCCCAGTGGGCTGCTAGGAGAATCCCTAAAACACCTCTGATTTCTTTCCTTCCAAATGGCCCACAGCCTAGCTAAGAGGAATAATCTCGACTCTTTTTCAACTCCCCCCCCCCAACGCCATTGGCAATAGAGCTCATCAATACGAGCTGGGAAAACGCAAGCAATGTTGAAAGACTGAAAAATAAGAGACCACACTTCCCCGGAAAAATTGCAATGCATGAATAAATGCGGCACCGACTCCTCATCGTTCAAACAAAAGAAGCATGCATTGGTGAGGAAAAGGCCCCTCTTGTGCAGGTTATCTATCGTCAACACCTTGTTCCATCCCACCAACCAAGCAAAAGCTTTTGCTTTAGACGGCGCACCATAGTCCCATAGATGATAGGTGTGCGCCCTCCCGGAGGCTCCGCTAGGAGGGCTAAGGATCGAGGAATAAAAGGATCTCACCGAAAGGGCTCTCCTACAAAGAGGACTCCAAACCCCATGGGGTCCCATAGTGAAGAAGCACCTGCTAACAAAAATATCAGGATCCGAGGCAACAATAATCAGATTCGGGAAAATATCTTGCAAAGCTCCGTCATCAACCCACAAGTCCTTCCAAAATTTGACCCTCTCACCATCACCCACAACAAATCTCACTCCTTGAATGACGTGACCTTTGAGGTTCATGATATGCTTCCAAATCCTTGACTCCCTAAACAGGCATTTAGTGTGAGGTTATCCTTATGGGGCCTCTTTTTTGTGGGTTTTTTTCCCCTCTTCTTCTTCTTCTTCTTCTCTATTTTACCAACCTATAAAGGTGTAAATAGGAGGGGTTTGTTAAACCTTACCTCAACAACTCTTCTGTTTCTTTTGTGATCAAAAGCTTATGGTTTTCCTTCCCCAAATTTCAATATCTTCTCCCATTTCTTTTGCATTTTCTTCTACTAACAGTGAGTTAAGATCTTCAACTTGGATATCTTGAAAGCTATTTGAGCTGATTGTGGTTTCATAGATTAGTTGATTACTTTAATAACATTAGTTTGATAAATTGATAGTGTAGTGTGTGAGTTGATTTTGTTAATTGTCTTAGCTCCGGTTTACTTTTTGTTTTCCTTTGTAATTTGAATTGTGTTGATTCCATTGTGACAATTAAGAGGGTCTTGGCGTCCATTGTTATGTGTTGATCATTCGAGCTGACGCAGGACAATGAGCCTATCTATATGATGCGGAATGAAATTAAAGCGGAATGATTCAACAATGAATAATTAAATTAAATCAACTCAAATCACATTTGCGGAAATCCAAATAAGCAATTAAACATGAACTAAAATCGTAAATTACAAGCAAATAGTGAAGGAACTATGAAATCTCATAAGCCGAGACCTATGGAAGGTAGAACTTCTATGTTCGAGCATAGGGTTAATGGTAAATTCAAAGATGGGGCTCTAGGGTTCCTAGGGTATGGCTTAAAATTAGGGATTGAGGTGGATTAGGTTTAGGATTTGGATAATTTGGGAATTGGGGATTTAGGGTTTTAGGCTATGGGAAAGGAAATATTCGGATTTGGATGTGATTCGGTGGTCGTATTTGAGAAACGGCGTAGGATCAGGCTGGGTTAGACGAAAATATATGGGGATAGATTAGGGTTTTGAGGAAAACCAGGAAAAAGCGGGTTGTGGGCCTATTCCGAATGGAAACAGTTCAAAGGTTGGAGGATTTTCGGTTTGGATTCAAAGAAAACTCAAAAGATCTTTTAATCAAATGGAAAACACAATCAACTTACTTGTATTTGAAGAGAAGAAGAAGAGAAAAGAGATAGAAAGTAGATATTCGGCATTACACCATTCGCATTACACCAAATGGGGCTCCAATCATTGGAGGATCAAGTTAGAAGAGGGTTTCTCACAAAATTCATAAATTTCATTAAGAGAAATAGGATTTCTAATATGTGTATATAAGCTATGAAATAAAAAAGGTGCACTAAAGTGCCTAACTAATAATAATAATAATAAAAACGCCTAAAACAAATAAGTCAAAGAAAAGTGCACTAAAGTGCCTACAATATTAAAAAAAAAAAAGACAACAATGCCTAAAACAAATAAACCCGCGCATCGGCCTACTGCTGTACTCCTCTTACATGCTTCTCAAACGTTGTCGAACCACAACGAGATAAACGCGACACGTCTCCTATGCTGGTACACTCGGGAAAAAGGATCGTGATGGTCCGATGTACGCATCATGAGCCCTGTTCTGTAATCTACTGCTCTTTTTTTTATTTTATTTTTTATTTTTTTTATGGTAACTGTAGTTATGCATAAAAAAGTAGTTTAAACAATTTTTTTATTTTTATTTTTTAATCTATGTTGAGATTCTGAATCCACCTTTTGTCTTCAGTTTTTCATGCAGGCAAAAACAATTTGCCCTTCTGATCCACTTGTATATAATGAACTTGGCGTTGTTGCTTATCATTCTAAGGAGTAAGGAAGTTTGTACCTTCTAGTATATTCTTCTCATTTTTCTTTTCCTTGTGCATTATTGATATACACAGAATTGCCAGAAGCAGATGAATCAGGAACGTCGTGTGTGGAATAGTTTTTCACTCTTCTTTTTGTCTACAGACCCTACATTGCTTTCTCATTACTGATAGCCCTCCATTGAAGAATCTGTTGATGGATAATTAGCAGTTGATTTTTCTTTTTCTTTTTTTGTTTTGTTTTGTTTTTCAAAAATAAAATACTGTTCTTGGTAACTGATTGCTTGCTTAAATATCTGAACAGATTTATTGCTTTGTTGCATTGCTTATTACCTTCCTGTTCAAGAAAAATTTATTGAACATGTTTTGTTTGTATGCTCATTATGGTTTTAGGTATCAAAAGGCTGTGCGGTGGTTTGAGAAAACTTTGGCTCACATTCCGTCATCATTAAGTGAAACGTGGGAACCAACATTGGTGAATCTTGCACATGCGTACAGGAAGTTAAAGTATGTATCTATATGGAATGAGCAAGTTAATAGCATTAATATTCATCTTGATTCTATGGACTCTCAGCTTAAAAACCTCAGTGGTGGCCACTGCTGTGTATCCATAATGCTATTGAATTCTTACAGAATGAGTTGAAGTTGACCAGGGGCTTTTTTCATTTCTGTTCTGGTGTTACTCATATGATGGATGCCCCTTCTAGGAAACTATTGGTTTCCTTGAATGAAGTTCATATTCGTTAGCCTTGATGCCAAAAACTGAAAAAGGCTAAAATCAATTGTCTGCAGGATGTACAATGAGGCCATCTCATATTATGAGAAGGCACTTGCCCTTTCGACCAGAAGTTTGAGCACCTATGCAGGTCTGGCATACACTTATCATTTGCAGGTACACTCTTTAAGCCTTGACTCTTTTTTCTTTCCAATTATTTCCTTTGTATAAAGCAAAAATAGTTTTCCTTTTGCAGTCTCCAAATTATAATAGTATTTTCAGCATATATCTCTTTAGTTTTTAAGCATCAAATAGGTCAATGAGTGTGCGTGGTTTGATAATCTTGAAGTTGTGACAACTGTATTGGGCTAGAAGAGACTTCCATGACTTTGTACTAAGAGGTTATGTGAGTGGCATCCAACTGAGCAAGCCTCACTCCTGGAGGGAGGTGTTTCTGTTTTGTTGTTCCCTGCTTTTGTACTTAAGCTGGTTTTGCGATACCAAGAGCCAGATATCAGCAACACCAATCTACACCAATCTACATATTCTTTAGCATTTGGGTATATACGCCTTTTGTGGTGGATACAACGTATTATGCCCTTTTCTCTATGTGGATAAATTCAAATTCCAAAGCGCTTCTTACTCTTGCTCTTTACCTTAGAAGCAATAATCTCATAGTATAGATGAATTCCATTTCTTTTCATTAATTCCAATGTCTTGATGATTGTTGTTTCCTTTTTCAGGACAATTTCAATTTTGCAATTACATATTACCATAAGGTCAGATACTATAAACCATTTTTATTGGTATTGCATTGCTCGAAATTTGCACTTGAGTTTAGATTGTATGATCCATGGAATCAAACAGAATATGATCAAATTTCCTTCCTGTCGTATAGGAGAACTGCAAGTTATTTGTTCTATTATTTCAGCTAATAGTATTTGTTCCTTTTATTATTATTATTAATATTTTAGTTTTTTCATTTAGTAGAAAACAAAAGAATAAAGTAGATGCAACTTTGAATTTTTTTTGCCCGAGTTTGTTTAGCACTTTACAATTGAGCAATATTTAAAAAGCTATGATGGTTTTGCAATCAGGCTTTGTGGTTGAAACCCGATGATCAGTTTTGCACAGAGATGCTAACTTTGGCGCTTGTGGATGAATGCCGCCGTGGCACTGATCAGAAAAATGAGATCCGGCGTAGCTAACCCACAATAGTAAGTCTCTTTATGAAAATCACTTATGTATTGCATACAGTAGATGTCTAACGTCTATGAAGCCATGATTACTCTTTATGAAAATCACTTATGTATTACATTTGTCTTTTGTAATATCTGAACAAGGAAAGTGTAATTTAATGTACAAGGTTATCAAATAAATGGAATTTAAGATTGGTGCTTGTCTTTGTGATGCATGCATAACTCTACTGGATACTTGTATATATGCCCAACATATTTTGTTGAACACTAATACAGGATATTCTAGGATACCATTTTGTTTTAACTGAATCCTACTTTAGTAGATTTCATTATTTCTAAAATTCTGGAAATTTTCACTATATGTGGGCACGTGTGCATGAGTGAAGACAAGTGAAAGATAGGATTGTCCAATATGTGTGGTATTGGAAACATAGGCCATCCATGATCAGCTGAAATGAGGATGATGGGATGGATGCGTGGCAGGATAGAATTGGAAATGAATGCATTTGAAGGAACTTAGGACTAACACCAATAGTTAATAAGACTAGGGAAAGTAAACTGGGATGGTTTGGTCATGTGCAATGGAAAACGAGAACTGCAGCAGCTAGGGGTGAGTTGGTGCAAGTTGAAGGCTCTAAAAAGGTAAGGAAAAGGCCCAAAATATGTGGATGAAGGTTACAAGAAAGGACTTGTTGACCTATGGTCTAACTTAAGTTATGGCCCTTAATAGAGAGTCAAATGGCATAATAGGATTTGTGTAGTGGACCCCAATTAGTTTGCTTAAGGCTTAAATGATGATGATGAAACCATCCATGATAGGCCTCAGCAGCAAAGTTCTTAAACTAGGAAACTCGGCTCGACTTGATGTCTAGCCAGGTCGGGTCAACTTGAAGGCTCGGTAGAGAAGCAAAGAAAAACACCAGCGTCGAGATCTATGTTATGAGTCTTATGCCTATCGTGTTTTGATATTTTTGGCCGGGGGGCTCTAAAGTTCGAAGGAGGACGCGGCCAGCCCTTTTAAATTAAGGTTAGGGGTATATTAGGAAAGTGAAAATGTAGCTGTTACGTTTTATCCACAGGCAGACGGCTCTGATTTCACCAGCAAAGGCCAACCAATCGGCTTACGTTTTACCCACAGGAAGCCTCTCCAGCCGTTACTTTTTGACTTTTGACTTGGTGCAAGAGTGCGGATCATCTGTGCTGAGGGCACAATAAATTCTAGCGCGGTTGCTTCTCATTGGTCCACGTCATCCAGAGGACTCTCGCTGACACGGGATTTCTCAACATCACTTTTAACGTGTGGAACTTCTGTGTGTCCCACAATAATTTATGTTTCATATCCACACCGTCTATCAATTTTTACAGATGATTCTAGGGCATGATTCCAAAACTGAGGCATATCCAAAGCTCAAGTAAACCTAGTCAAAGAAGTAGTGGATGTTGAATGGAAACCGTTGACACATTCCTAGGTTCTACTGTTAAGTTTATTTGCTATCTAACCTCTTAATAATTTTACACATACCTTTATGAAGGGAAAACACAAATATAAGCCTGATCAGAGCCTCCTATGGCTCTAAGAAGTTTTCCTATTGCTCCAAGAAGTTTTCAACAGTAGGCGTTCAATTCAGTTTGTTTCTGTAATATGGCCTGATTGAGCTTGGTTCTGCCTCATTTTTTGTCTAGTTCCATAAAATGATAGGAAAAAATGTCTGGACGGTGTGGATCTGATAAATACATCATAATAGGGGCCCACTTAAGTTTCACATGTAAATACTTCCGACTTTCTTGCTGCACCACATGAGCATATTAGGTGAGACCCTGGCCTCAACCAAGACCGTGCGACCCTTAGAGTGGTGCCCACCTTGACATGTGCATTCTCCATTTTTCCGGGATCATTTTAAAGAATTATCCAAAAAATGAAACAGTGGTGGCTTACCGTTACCTATGCCGTAGGAAACAGTGGTGACTTACAAATAACGGGCCACAAAAGTTTTGTATCAAGCTGATATATGTTTTTCCTCTTCATCTAGGCTCATATGAACTTATCAATAGATTGGATGTCAAATAAAAACAATAGAAACATTAAGGTGATCTCTAAGAAGTTTTTAACAATAGTGTTCAATCACCACTTTTTCCTAGAGTATAGTCCACCTGATGATTGGATATTCTTAAATTTTCGTAGAATGCTCTAAAATGATCTGAAAATTCGGATGGACAGAGTGGATATAGAATAAATGAATCAAGGTAGGCCCCACGATAAGGGTTGCACCGTCTTGGGTGATGCCCGATCTCACCTAATCCGCTCACCCGCATCACACAGCACCGGTGGTGTGAAATTTACGAGGGCTCTGTTGATGCAGATTTCTGGTCAACAGACGAGGTGATGGGATTTGTATACGTAGGAACAGATCGTCGGTGGAGATATCCTTCGGTGGAATCGGCAGAGATGTTTGGATCAACGACTTAGCTTAGATTCTACAAAACACCACAGAAAATGGTAAAGGGGGGGGGGGGGGGGGGGGGGGGGGGGGGCGGCTGGGATCCAGCCGTGAACCCTCCGATGCCTAAATCAGTAATCACTTTTAAGAATTGTAAGATTACTCGTCGTAAAGATTAGAGCGTACCTGTCGTTGGAGTTACTCCTTTTATTTATAGGCATTGATCAGAAAGTTATTGAGCTGAGATCACGGCACATATCTTGCCTTTTGTCCGGGAATCCGGGCGAGAATCTCGGACCGTTCTGATCTTTCGGACGGTTCCGATCTTGAGGGGATGCGCCATCATCTATAGGCAGTGTGAGGAAGGGATGAGTTCGGCTTCCGTAAGCTCGTCAGATTGGGTCCGCTCCGATCTGACCTTGAAGGGGGTGAAGTCGTCAGTTCATCCTTCAGCTTACTGTAGGATTTCGAGGTCTTTTGTCCTCGGGTCGGTTGTCAGAAATTATCCCATAACAGCTGTCCCCCCACTCCCGAGGTGGATATTTCTATCTCGGGAGTTAATGTATTTGACCTCATTTTGGCGGCAACTGCGCATTAAATGTGCTGTTTCGAATTTCGAAAAGACGCAATGATGATTGTACAGGCGCGGCAGCTTTTTATTTCGGCGGACGAATGGTGTGATGACACGTGGGGCCTCGTATCTTCGAACGGACGGGCCGAATATCACTATCCAATGAGATGCTGACACGTGGCCAGCCTCGTCGATAGTCGCGTCGGTTCGTTCTTTGAGACCGTAGATAACTGCCGCGTGGTACAGCACGTTCTGCGTGCTGTCTCCTGCTACAGTATAAATACCGTACTTAAGAATTTTTTCGGATTTCTTTCATCTTCCCCGTTTGCGATTTTTTTTCTTCCTCCCCACAGTTCTTCCTCTGATTCCTTTGCGATTTCCTTTAGGGCATTCTTCAAGATCCCCTTCGGACCGCTGTGATCTCAGCAAGCTGTCCTTGCTTTCTTTCTTTGGCCCACTTTCTGTCCGGAAAGCAATCCGGTACGTTGATTTATATTCCGTCTCTTTTCCAGTTCTTCGTTCTCCCTTTTTTCTTCTTTCAATGGCTGGTTCGGAGGATAGTTCTTCACGAACTTTGTCTCTGCCCATTGGGGAGTCCAGCATGATGGAAACCCAAGTTGTTACCGCAGAACCTTCAGGAGAAGTTTTGCTGGCTGAAACTCCTTCATCCTTTGCTTCGGATGAAGTTCCAGTGGCTGGGACTTCAGGTCGGGTTGCTGACCGGGTTTCTAATTACTCGGTCGACCTGATCTGGACAACCCTTAGACCATCGGACCTGATTAGGATCAGGTCGGAATATTGTATCCCTGGGGCCTTAGACCTCAGGCTTCCTGGTCTTGACGATTTTCCGACCCGTCCACCTGGAGACCAGGTCACTGTGTATGCCCCATTCTTTGAGGCTGGTTTCCGTCTTCCTCTCCTCCCTGCTGTGAGGGAGTATCTGTCTGCAGTTAACCTCGCTCCGGGCCAGTTGGCCCCGAACTCCTGGAGGACATTAATTAGCTGCGTCGCTCTATGGCGCCAAGTCCACGCGTCGGACCCGACACCCTCCGAACTGAGGCATCTATACCAACTGAAGAGCCATCCTGACTCAAAGGGGTGGTTCTATATGTCACCTCGGGGGGGGGAAAGGACATCGGTTGATAGAAGACCAACCCTCCTCAATTCACGGGTGGAAGGAGGAGTGGTTCTTCGTATCCAAAGGTTGGGAAGGGGCCCGACCCGAAGTTAACTTCCCGGACCGAAGAGTCAACAACTGGTTTTCAGTTCCAGGTCGGGTCCGATGCCTCTCCCCTTTTTTTTTTTTTTTACTGACCTCTTTCTTCTTTTTTTTTTGTTGGTCAGTTCGTGGTGATCCCCCAGCCCTCAGCTCGGAGGAGGAAGAGCGCCTGATTGCTGTGTGGGAGCTAGATCCGAGCTTCCGCAGCGTAAAGCTTCTTCTATCCTTTGAAACCTTATCCGACCTGGGCATCAACCCTCGAGGTAGGTATTCATGAGTACTGATCAGCTCGGTTTTTCTCTTTACTTTGTACTTTACTTACGGGATGCTTTGTTTTCCTCAGCTATGTCTGCTCCTACCTCCCGAAGGAAGATGTCAACCATGACTGCCGAAGAGAAGGAGCAGCTTCGAGAGAAGAAGAGGCAGAAGGTGGTGACGAGGCGTCCGCAAGCACGCCCTGCTGTCCTCCCAGCTGATGAAGCTCCTCTACTTCCGGCTGCTGAAACGATTCAAGAAGCGCCCCCGGTCGAGGTCGTGCAGCCCGAACCTCCGACTGAACTCCCACAACCTTCTGTCCAGGTCATTGACTTGGTGGAGGGTGGTGAGGCCGGCCCTTCTGGGACATCGGCCCAGGATACTTCGGCTGCCATTCGCCGCGGTTCGGAGATGCCGCCACATTTGTACAATTTGTGCAAATGGGGGTACAAGGCAGTCCCCGAGGTTGAGGTGGACATAATGGCCAAGTCTCCGGCCCTGTCTCTACTTAATACGATGGGGGTCTTCAGCACGAAGGTAAATTCTAATACCATTATGCTATAAATATAGCTAAGTGTTTTATTCACTCATCCATTGCTTGTGTGTGTAGGTGGCTTATGGCTGCCAGTTACTCCGGGACGAGATCACCCGGGACAAGGGGACGATCTCCGGCCTTGAGGGTATGCTGACAGCCTCCAAGCATTCTCTGGACGAGGCCAGGAAGTTCGGAGAAGAGGCTGCAAAAGCCTTGGAAGCTCGGGAGCGGGAGATCGCCGCTCTTCAAGCCGAACTCTCCAATAAAGAGAGGGCTGAAGCCGAGCTTATCATCCGGGTGGAGGAGCTGAAGGCCTCCGAGGGGTCTGCGAGGTCGGAGTTGGAAACGACCAAGGCGGAGTTGGAGATAAAGGTCGCCGAGGTCGACGAAGCGTTCGACTTCGGCTACGAGAAGTGTCGGATGGCCGTCCAAGAGCGTCATCCGGACTTGGACCTCTCCTTTCTGAACTCTCGAGGCGGAGGCTCGGCTCACGACTTCATCCTCGTCGGGTTGCGGACGGCTTGAGTGTGAGCGTGGTGGATGAGAACTTTGCGGAGGCGGCCAGGTTCGGGATTGGTTTCGAGGTTAGGTGCAGGTCGGACTAGACTATTCAGCAAGGCTGTAATTTCGTCCAATTTCCCGTCCACGCGCTCGAAGCGTCTGTCTACTCCACCAAACTGCTCTGCGATGCCTCCCACCTGTTCTTCTAATGTGGACAGTCTGGTCCCGCGGTTTCGGGACCTCTGCCGTCCACTCAGAAGATTGAGGCGGTGTGACGAGCTGCCGAGGTGGAGTATTGTGGTATTGCGAACAGGTGCTTCATCTTCAGAATGATGCTCGTAGGAGAGCTCATCGTTCACTGGGGCTTTCCCTTTCCTATTGCCTCTTCCACCGGCCATTGGTTCTTTAGTTTTGAACGAAGGATTCTGTAAAGAAAAGACTTTTGTCGTCGTTCCCACAGACGGCGCCAATCTGTTGATGCAGATTTCTGGTCAACAGACGAGGTGATGGGATTTGTATATGTAGGAACAGATCGTCGGTGGAGATATCCTTCGGTGGAATCGGCAGAGATGTTTGGATCAACGACTTAGCTTAGATTCTACAAAACACCACAGAAAATGGTAAAGGGGGGGGGGGGCTGGGATCCAGCCGTGAACCCTCCGATGCCTAAATCAGTAATCACTTTTAAGAATTGTAAGATTACTCGTCGTGAAGATTAGAGCGTACCTGTCGTTGGAGTTACTCCTTTTATTTATAGGCATTGATCAGAAAGTTATTGAGCTGAGATCACGGCACATATCTTGCCTTTTGTCCGGGAATCCGGGCGAGAATCTCGGACCGTTCTGATCTTTCGGACGGTTCCGATCTTGAGGGGATGCGCCATCATCTATAGGCAGTGTGAGGAAGGGATGAGTTCGGCTTCCGTAAGCTCGTCAGATTGGGTCCGCTCCGATCTGACCTTGAAGGGGGTGAAGTCGTCAGTTCATCCTTCAGCTTACTGTAGGATTTCGAGGTCTTTTGTCCTCGGGTCGGTTGTTAGAAATTATCCCATAACAGGCTCCACGATGATGTATTTGTTAGATCCACACGGTCAATTCATTTTTTCATATCATTATAGGCTACTAACCCCAAAAAATGCAGATTCAAAGTTATAGTGGACCACATCATTGAGGACAGTAGGAATTGATGCCACCATTGAAAACTTCTTGGGGCCACAGAATAATCTTATCAAGCTGATATTTTTATTTTAACTTCATCTTGGCATGAGTGATCCTATGAACAGGTCAGATGAAAAATAAGCCTCCATGTTGGTCCTAGTAAGTTTCAATGAAAGTTTGTTTAATCCCCACTGCTTTATGTGGTGTGACCCACTTGACGTTTGGATGTACCTCGTTTTTGGTATCGTGCTCTAGATTTATTTGGAAAAATTGATGGACGGTATAGATTTAACAAAAAAAATCATGGTGGGACTGGGAAAAAGTTTCACACCTTAAAAGATGGTTGTGTAGTTAATTAGCAAAATGTATGTGGAGGGAAAAATTCGGGCGTATCTTGGTAGATAGAGTCATCGAAAATGACGAGGACTAATGAGAAGCAACGGCGCTAGAACTTCTTGTGTCTTCAACACAGAAGATCCGCACTCCCCCGTCAAGACCTTGTGCGACTTTATAAGGGCGTTACTTTCACTGATGTGGATAAGATCCCCTCCATCCTTCAGTTGCATGTTTGGACAGGGGACGAAAGATTAGGCCGATTCAACACTCAGTTGGGCCACACACCATGGGACTCGGTTGAGATTGAAGTCTCATCATTCGACTTTACAGGGGCTTTACTTTCGCTGATGTGGATGACATATACACCGCCATGTTGTGTATATGCCCATTCGATCCACTCATCTGACGTTACACATCAGGA
Source organism: Liriodendron chinense (assembly GCA_003013855.2). Classification (NCBI taxonomy): domain Eukaryota; kingdom Viridiplantae; phylum Streptophyta; class Magnoliopsida; order Magnoliales; family Magnoliaceae; genus Liriodendron; species Liriodendron chinense. The sequence continues at coordinate 3,176,841 of PVNU02000440.1, read as the reverse complement.
TGAATGGATTTCCCAAAAAAATAAGGACATTCCAAGGCTCATATGGGTGAAACCATATGAATTTAAAAGCAATTATAGTATTGAGAATATGAAAGTAAAAAAAGAGGACTTAAACCATAGATGAGTTGGGGGATTATCCAGTTGGAAAATAACACATACATGACATGATGTGACAACAGCCAAAGAAAGTCTTTAAAAATGAAGAAGCGGTATTAACTTATTCTCGTAATGAAAGGAGGAGAAAGGGCGTCTATCAATCAATCTCCTTTGAAGAAAGGACAGGCTTGAAGGGAGGCAGAAGCCAATGTGTGGTCAGAAGATATTGGAGGCCCCTTCAGAAGTCCACTGAACAGCTCCCCAGGATCGTAGTATATCTCTACTTCTTCTGCTCTCAGCGACTCATCCACCTGTCATTACTCAATTCTCGTTAGAATTAGCTTACTCGGATTCCATTTCATACACGTAGCATCCATACAAGAGATCTGGTATGGGAAGCGAGTCTTTTTTCTTTTTCACTGTGGATTCTTTTTCATTGGGCACTGCCCTTGGCTTGAATCAGCCATCTGGAGATCCTAACATTGTGTACTCCAGAGGATAAAAACAAAAAGAATAAAGAAAAAAAAAGCTCATCAGATAGTCCGTTGAGGAAAATCCAATACCCATCCGAGGTAGGGCTAGTCTGATGGTCGGTTCATAACTCATACATGAACCGAATTGCGTTACTCCATCTAGCGCTAATGAAAAAAGCAGTGTAAAAAAAAAAAATAAATAAAAAAATAATCATCTGACAGTCCATTAAAGAAAATCAACAACCATAGTTCATCTGACAGCTCCTCATTAAAGAAAATTCAATACAACCAGTGTTACGATATTGCCCGTCCTAGGGAAGGGCAAACCATCCAGCAGGGTACTGCGCTGGACCATTCCATACAGCGCTGTGTACGCATGTAACAAGCGTGGGTCCCACACTGAAAAGGGAAAATCATCAGAGAGTCCCAACTTTTCGACTTCCACGAATGATGCACGCATGTTGCCTTATTTTCATTGGCGCTGGATGGACATCCAGCACTATGCTGGAGCCATATGGAAAATCCTAACCATGGGACTCCCTAAAGAAAATAAATTAAAAAAAAAAAAAAATTCAACATTACGAGCGTTGAGATATTTGCCCATCCAATCTAGGGCCAACCTGATGGTCGGTTCATATCTCAGACATGTTTGCCACGTCTCGAAGAGTTCTGTCTATCCTCGTTTGTCTCACACACATGAGTATTTGGACGAATTTCATTGTCCAACAAGCACGTGGAATATCGACGGGTGAGGTTGGCCACACTGAAGAACACATTCTCCAAAGATCTCACCGAAGATCAGGCCAGCCAACTCATCGGGGTGCACGCTATAGAAAAAATGGACAACAGCCCATCTGGTGCAAAGCACAAGTGCGGTCTACCCGATGAGTGGATGGCGTTCTTCATGGTGGGACCAATCTTTTGTATGGGTTGGATGTCATGTAAACGACATGTACGCATAGGCAATTACTTGGTATAAACTATATATATATATCGACAAGTAATGAAGGGTAATTTAAGGAAGAAACAACAGTCCACATATGGGATGTGGGTGTACCTTAAGAACAGCCACCCCAGAGAACTCGACCTTTTCACCAGTAGGACCATGTCCTTTGTAAGAGCCCTCCATGAAACCCCAGTGCCTGAATTTGAAAGCTATCACAGGTGGAGGAGAGTAAACGCTCAAGACTTCCCATGCGAACCCTCTAGGGAAAGCCATACGGAATACCTCATGGGACGACTCGAAGCTCTCTTCGTCAACTTTGTAGTATTGGAACTCCTCCGGCAGAGAATTCTGCAACAACGCATTGTAGCTCCCAAGCTTTAGCGTTTCTTCTGCTGATAATCCTTTTCTTCCTGTTAAATCCATCGTTAACAAGTTACCAGACTGTGAAACAATGCTATTTTTTTATTTTATTTTTTTTATGACCGAAAGACCCATGTTCATTATGTGAATTCACATGATCTTCATGAGAAAATAACATGGAAAAAGGATCAAATTGGGATGGGATTACCATTAACGAAGAACTTGAATTTTTCAGGGTTTATGGTTTTGAAGTCATTCAAGCGTGTCTTGTGAGAGAGCTCCATTTCCCATGTCTTGATAGCATTTTGGACGATTTCTTCTAATGATCCTTTTGGCCATTCCTGTGAAAACCAGTTACTATAATTTAAGGAGAGAAAAATTCGATTTCCCCCCGTAATATGCAGGCATGTAAAAGCTACTTTACAGACCAAAAGAATCATAAATCAACAACGGTAGGCATTACAGGCAAGTGCAGCAACACCGGCCACGGATTCAGTGGGTGGGGACCTGACCCAGTTGGGGCCTGCCCTGATAGATGTGTTGTATATCCACGACGTCCATCCATTTTTCCAGCTCATTTTAGGATGTGGGCCCAAAACCGAAGAGGATCCAAATCTCAGGTGGACCACACAACAGGAAACGGTGGTGACTGACCATTAAAAACTTCTTGTGGGCTACAAAAGTTTTGGATCAACTTGATATTGATATTTTCCCTTCATCCAGGTATGTTTGTATGTGTAGTACATCCACACCGTCCATCTGTTTTTCCAGTTCATTTTAGGGTGTGAACCCAGCAAGTAAGCAGATCAAAATCTCAGGAGGACCACACTACAAGAAACAGTGGTTGATTGAATGTCCACCATTAAAAGGGCCCTGCAGTAATGTTTATTTGCCATCTAACCTATTGATAAGGTCACAAAGACTTGGAAGAAGAAGAAAAGAAAATCATCTTGATTTTTTTTTTGTGGTCCACAAGAAGTTTTTAATAGCCAATCACCACTGTTTCCTGTAATGTGGTCCGCCTGAGATTTGGATCAGCTTCATTTTTGGTCTCATGCCCTAAATGATTTGGAAAAACAGATGGACGTGTAGATATACTACACATGCATCAAGGTGTGCCCTAAGATCAGGGCTGCGCTTTGTTGGGTGAGTCCTGGGCTGCACATGATCTGCTCCCTACAAGACATAGATCAAGATGGCCCCATGGTCGCCTAACCGAACTCGGTCAGGTCTCGACATGGCTGAATCCGCGACCGACAACGCCGTGCTAGGGTATGATGTTAGCCACTATCTTTTACTTAAATTTTTGAGTGTCTCAAACGCTTACAAGATTCAAACAATACCTCAGATGGGCCATACACCCAGAAAATTTCACCCGTCTGACAATCCTCACCATTTAGTAGGGCTTTTGGGTAAAACAAAAAAAAGATTGTTATAAACGGTGTCAATCCAAAGCTCCTTGGCCATTCATTTCTCCCCGCAACCCAATCACTGAGATTGTTCCATCAGTATGAGTTTTGAGACATTGACCCTCCAAAGTAGAAATATAGTCGTCTATCTGATGAAGGGATCAGAACCGTACAATTGGCCATGTGTTTGAAAAGTGAGTCACTGATAAGTGTGGCAAACAATCTGGGATTTCTCCACCACCACCACCAACGACAAGAACCACCACCACGACCACAACAACAACAAAAGAACCATAGACAAGAGCTTATACCTGGGTGCGGCCTTCTTCAAAAAGATTGTTAACGAGATCATAGGTAGGTGGGCCACCATGCCTCCATCGGGTGTTCTCCTCTCCCTCTCCATGCATGTGCGATCGGTACTTATCGCCTACAACCACACCTGATCCTCCTTCCTCAGTAGACATGTTTCACAGAGAGATAGAGAGAGAGAGAGAGAGAGAGAGAGGAATCCACTTATGGGTATGGGGTAGTAAAGAAAATTGATTTTTTTTTTTTTTTCTTTATCTTTTTTTTTTTCTGTCTTCGGCGTCCAACCGTTTTCTTTATTATGTGGGGTTCGATATCAGAAGACTTGAAGCACAGGATGAAAGCAACATCTATTATAATGCAGGGTCTCTTCTCCATCTTCGTTATGTGGGGCCCATTGTCCACATAAGACCGGGTCCAGCTTGTTATGTGCTCAAGTTGGTCCGGGTCTTATGTTGACCAAAGCAGCCGGGCTTGGAGAGAGCCTGGACCAGCTCTAACCTAGCCTAGTTACATCCATACTAGTTATCGTTAATATTAATAGGTAATTTATGTCAGGTGTATAAATTATGAGTACCTGCGGGTGAGGTGTCGTTATCTGCAAGATGGTTATTTGACTTCCCTAATAAAATCGATATGGAATAATCTCACATGTAGCACGTCGTTGCGTGACAAGATGAAGAGTGGGAGAGCGGATTGCCTGCGACCCCGGGCACAGGGAAATCTCTGTAGCTGGGGCTGTGTAGGGTCTAAAGGGATGTCCATGACAAATCCACTCCGTCCATCTGTTTTGGAAGATAAAAGTAGATCAGTATTCTAAAAATCAGGGATATTCAAAACTAAGGTGGGCCACACCAACAAAACCGTGAGAACACCAACGTCCACCACTGAAACCTTCCTGGAACTGACCATGATGTTTATATGCCATCCAAACCGTTCTAACCTAGCCTCGTGACATCCATACTAGTTATCGTTAATATTAATAGGTAATTTATGTAATCGTATATAAATTATGAGTACATGCGGGTGAGGTGTCGTTATCTGCAAGATGGTTATTCGACTTCCTTAATAGGTAATTTATGTCACGTATATAAATTATGAGTACCTGGGGTGAGGTGTCGTTATCTGCAAGATGGTTATTTGACTTCCCTAATAAAATCGATATGGAATAATCTCACATGTAGCACGTCGTTGCGTGACAAGATGAAGAGTGGGAGAGCGGATTGCCTGCGACCCCGGGCACAGAGAAATCTCTGTAGCTGGGGCTGTGTAGGGTCTAAAGGGATGTCCATGACAAATCCACTCCGTCCATCTGTTTTGGAAGATAAAAGTAGATCAGTATTCTAAAAATCAGGGATATTCAAAACTAAGGTGGGCCACACCAACAAAACCGTGAGAACACCAACGTCCACCACTGAAACCTTCCTGGAATTGACCATGATGTTTATATGCCATCCAAACCGTTCTAACCTAGCCTCGTGACATCCATACTAGTTATCGTTAATATTAATAGGTAATTTATGTAATTGTATATAAATTATGAGTACATGCGGGTGAGGTGTCGTTATCTGCAAGATGGTTATTCGACTTCCTTAATAGGTAATTTATGTCACGTATATAAATTATGAGTACCTGCGGGTGAGGTGTCGTTATCTACAAGATGGTTATTCGACTTCCCTTATAAAATCGATATTGACTGAATAATCTCACAAGGAACATGTCGTTGCGTGACAAGAGGAAGGGTGGGAGAGCGGATTTCCTGTGACCCCGGGCACAAGAGATATCTCTTTAGCCGGGGCTTTGTAGGGTCCAAAGGGATGTCCGTGACAAATCCACTCTGTCCATCTGTTTTAGAAGACTAAGTTAGGACATTATTCTAAAAATAATGAAGATCCAAAACTCAGGTGGGCCATACCACAAGAAACAGTGGATATTGGACACTTAACCGTGAAAAAGTTTGGTATCAGGATGGTATTTTTTTTACAGTATATCCGAGTGTTAATAATTCTGTGAACGGTTTGGATGGCATATAAACATCATGGTCAGTTCCAGGAAGGTTTCAATGGTGGACATTGGTGTTCCCACGGTTTTGTTGGTGTGGTCCACCTGAGTTTTGAATATCCCTGATTTTTAGAATACTGATCTACTTTTGTCTTCCAAAACAGATGGATGGAGTGGATTTGCCACGGACATCCCTTTGGACCCTACACAGCCCCGGCTACAGAGATATCTCTGTGCCCGGGGTCACAGGCAATCCGCTCTCAGGGGGATGGGCCAGAAACATTTGCATCAACTCTTCCCCGCAGCGCATAAAATACACCCAAGCAGTGTGGGCCCACCATGTTGTCTGTATCACATCCATTCTGTTCATCAGGTGCACTCCTTAATAATATTCCCTTCAACAGAAAATTTAGCAAGATAGTAGCTCAGATGGGCCACACCAAAGGTAACAATGGGGACAAGGTGCCAACCGTAAGTTTACATCTGGGTCCACCATGATGTATATCCTTCATCAAAGCCATTCATCAGGTGTAACTCACTAGGATGAATGAATATATATATATATATATATATATATATATATATATATATATATATATATATATTATATATTACGGAATGGATTTTACACATACAACATGGTGGCCCCACACTCCACATAACTTGGGTGTTTTACCGGGCTGCGTAGAACAGGTAGTTTAGATGACTCCGTTCCAGATCGCGAATCGTCTCATTTGTAATGGGCGCGGATCAGCAGCAACACCATTCTCAGCGGTGGTGTAACGATGTCATGGGCATAGGGGCCAACGTGATGCATTTGTTTTATATCCATACCGTCCATCTGTTTTTTCCCTTCATTTTGTAGCTAGCATGAACTCAAAATGAAGTAGATCTGACGCTCAAGTGGACCATACCACAGTAAACGGTGGTGATTGAATGTCCACCATTAACCCCCAGTTTGTACACCCACCCCATGTTATTCACACCCCCTGGGAATCAATAACTAGACCTCAAGCGTTGAAACGAGGTTATCTTCACTCAGTCTCCTGCTTGATCTATGGATTTGGGGTGTATATGAACAGGTTGGATGTCATTATCCTCACCTATTTTCTATGGTGTGGTCCACTTGAGCTTTAATTTTTTTGGGTTCATTTTGGAAAAATGAATAGATGGCACAGAACAGTGCCCAACACATCAATACACCACTACTGGGGCTTAACCGCACCCCCATCCAATTTTTAGATCACATATCTAAATCTCAAGTGGACCACACTAGAGGAAACAGTGGTGATTGAATTCCCAGCATTAAAAATTTATTAGGTTTAATGGTGGTTACAGATTATTGACCAGTAGCCACACTCTTGCAGTGTGAGTAGGCAATCCGTGTCCTAAAATAAAATAAAAATTTGAGCTTGAAAAAATTAAAATTTGAATTGGCTCAGTCCAGAAACCCAACTCAAAACAGCTCAAAATCCCGGCTCGAAAGGAACCTAGGCCATTGGCATACCTAACTACTATTCTCCGTGCTTTTATAGAAATTTTTTCCTTTTATTATTTTGCTCTATTTCAATGTGGGACTAAATAATGTTCCTTTCGAACTAGTTGAATCGAGTCAAACTCAAACTGAGTCAATACAAACCGAACCTTCGAGTAGAGTCCAAATGAGCTGGGGTCAGCTCAAGCTCGCTCAAAAATCTTCAAGCTAAAAACATTGGCTCGAGTTGGTTCAAACCCAGCTGTCCAAATTGAGTTGGTTCGAACCGAGTTGAGCGAGCCAACTGAGCTAGCTTGACTCGTGTACAGATCTACTCAAGGCTCCTACCTGACAAGTCACGTGTGTGTGATTTTGGCACGTGCATGGGAATAGACTCATTCAATCTTTCCTCAGGACGTATAGCCTTAGTGGTGGCAATTGAGTCTGACTCGGGTCGGGTAAGACTGAACCCAGGCCCAACCCATTTACAACCAGGCGTGACTACCTAGTTCAAATAACCCATCTCTCCTACGTTCAACGATGGCCACCTGTCTCTTTTAATTTCCTTCTAAATTTCCAGAGTAACCAATGTCTCATCACGACCCTTGATTTTCTGATCCTGTCCTTCTTGAGTGTCTTGGATACGACACACCTGTGCGAAGATGACGTATGTTTTGCAAATCTCCCAGCGCAAATCAGGTGATCCACTTATCGAGTGGGCCACACTCTAGAAAGCTAATGGGCATCCACCAATTTAATCCGAATTTACATGTAGTGGCCCACTTGATGAGTGGGTTTGGACCTTTTTCCCTGCTGCGTGATATTCATGGTAGGACTAACAGGTTGGAAGGGTTGGCTGGGATCATCATGACACATGACACATAACCTCACCGTTCAACTCGTTGTAGCAGAGACGTATAAAAGTCTCCGTGTCTATCTTTCTACATACTTGATTTATTAGGATGTGTAAGCATGGAATTGTGTTGGGTTTTTGACTGGGCCATGCCATTATTGCAATCTGCCATTTGAGAGGCTGCAATTGCATCCCGACGGTCGTAGGCTGGCACGAGCTATGGTGTGGCTTTAATTTAATTTAAGTCTCCGTTGATATTATTTGATAAATGGGTTGCGTGGCTCAATGAGTTTTGAGGTAAGTCAAACTGAGAATGACGACATTTGCAGTTAGAAAAGACTTCAACCGTTCAAGTTACCGAGGCAACATGTGTTAAGGAGGGCTCGGTTGACATATGCATATAGGATAGTGTGGGGCCTGCCAGAATCATACTCGTGCTAGTGCTACTGTGTAGAGATAGACCAATTAACACTGGATCTATAGAATCGGCTGCCTTCTCAACCATTTATAGTCACAACGATTAAACAATTTTAAATAGATAAAGGTTAGGCTTTTCGAATGAATTCTTTTTGCCTTATGAAGATGTTTCTTTCACCAGTGACATCAAACTTTGTATTTTCAACAGAACAATGATAGATTAAAAGATTTAAAATTAAAGGTTAAAAAATTATTGATTTATATTTGAAACTTAATGTAATTAGTAGACAAATAATAAGTGGAGAAATAAACTGAAAAATAAATACTTGCTGATCTCCTGTGTGGATAAACAATTAACATGGGTTGGTCAATAGGATGTGAACAAAGTGTAATATTCTTAGTAAAGTCTTAATTAATTGAGGATCTGATGACGGTACAGTCATGAATATTTATACTACTCCTGAAAATACCTATAGCAATGATAATGAACAGTAGTGATTTAAATTAACTTAAATTTTAAACGTTCTATATAATAATTGGACAAAAGTGGAGGAATTAAAAACTAAGATAAAAACATATGTACACTACATGTGAGAAACTTGCGTCTAGCATGAGCCTACAACTTTACATCATGTATGATTTTATAAATTTAGAGAGGTGGTAGTCGTGCTTGTCATGAGAGATATGGATAACTGGTTGTACGAATTTCTTTGATTTTATACTTAATCATAGCTTATCACATATGACCATGTATAGAAGGGATCACCCATGCATCTTCGTATTTCGGCTCTAGTAATTAATGCTTGCGAAGAAAACTGCTCTGATGAGATTCTTGATTTGCATAGAATTGTTTTTGATAAAATTTCAGCATTTAATACACTCACCTACGCATGTATCGAATTCGTCCTTTGGAAATAGATTTATAGCACACGTGGCACCTCACCTTTTGAATCGTTTGATCTGGTTCGGCCTGGTGTAAAGCACACGTCATGTTGATTTGATCAATTTGTGGCACTGATGTTGCATGCATGACATGTAGCAGTACCCGATGAATGGTCTAGACCAGTGACTGGTGTGTCGATCGTATGCAACTATCTTCGACGAGTTTTTCAGCCACGCTACAGTGGAGATTGAATGCTCAGCATTGAAATCCCAGTGAGGCCACGGAAGTTTTGTATAAAGCTAATGCTTGCATTTCCAGTTCGTCTGAGGGAGAGTAACTTTATGAACGGTTTGGATGACATATAAATATCATGATGGGCGTTTTCATTCAGTGTTTGTAATTCATATTATGTGTCACGCATGAGTTTCGGATCTACTTTATTTTTGGGTTCATGTCCTGTTTTGAGTCTGTGGAACTGATGGACGGGATGGATTTTTGACAGACCCCGTGGTGGCCCCACATAGCTCCTAGTGGTGTTCGTTTCCCTCTCACACAAGAAGCGTCTGAATCTAGATAAACTGATAACGATAATATTTCTTCTTAATTCAGGGTTTACTTATCCATGACGCGGTAGAAGGTGACCGCTGATTTCTTCTTTATTTCCTGCATATAAAAACGAAATCGCATGCGTACCTCAGGTAGGGGCTACTTTCTCTGACGTAGCATGCATGAAATCCACACCGTCCATCATTTACATTACCATTGTTTAGCCTTAGATCACTAAATTAGGTTGATTCAACAATTAGGTGGGCCATCCGGATAGAATTATACCCAAAACCTCTAAATTCACATGGTATGGTCCATTTGACTTTTGGAATACTGTGATTTTTGGGTAATTATTTAATCCTTATGAGCACATTGGGTGAATTGATTGGATGGCATATAAACACCGCGGTGGGCTCTAAACAAAATTAATTGTGAGCGCTCCATCCCAACTTTTCCTATGCTGTGGTCTACCTAAATTTTGGATTCCATCCCAACTTTTCCTATGCTGTGCTCTACCTAAATTTTGGATTATCATAACTTTTGGGTTCAACAGTTAACATTATGCAGCGTGCCTGATGGACGGGGTGGATCTCATGAAAGTTTTACCCACGTGGTTCTGGAACTGCCAAACTAGCCCGGGGTGGCAAGAGCGAGGTACACCGGCGCCGTGCTGATAGAAAGTATTGTTTGATAATGCGCACGATTCAGTGCTACACATGAGGACACATTTCCATGATTAAAATCACTGGTAAAAGATGCAGATCGCTTCCTCATCAAGTTTCGCGTGGGGTCCACCGTGACGTGTGAATGGCGTTAACTCAACGTAATGGGTCGCCTCACCGTGAAATTAGATTCCTCGAAATAGGCTGATACAAGTAGGCCTGGCAACGGGTAGTTCGTGGCATGTTAAAAATTTGCTCACTTAAACCCGGCGGTTAATTAAATGGGTCTAAATCTAAATACCCAAATCTATTTGTTAATTTAATAAGTTACCCGACGGGTTAACCCATTAGGCTAACCTACTCATCAGATGGCCACACTGTTGATGATGACAACTGACAATATGACCTAACATATATCTGTGGTCCACCTATTGGCCCATTCTATCACCGAAAACAATAAGATTCACTAGTGAGATGAGGAGGAATCACATGTATATTGCAATATTGTATATGATGGAGTGTTAAGGTTCATAGGTGGGCCATGATTTGGTGATGTAGACCATTATGTTAACTGGTTAAACGAGTTCACAGATGAAACATTGACTCAACCCGTTAATATAACGGGACTTAACGTAACGGGTCTTAACGGGTCAATCCATTAGTGACCCGACATGACAAGGATGAACCTGAACACTAATTTTTCGTGCGGTTTCATGTAAGTTAACGGGTGGTGTGGAGTTTTGCCAGGCCTATATACAAGTTTGTTGTGCGTCAGCATATGAATCATAAGATTTTTGAGTGGTTGTCATTTGATTTTTATACTTTGGCCCACCTATAATATTCATGGTGGAAATACATGAATATTCCTGCGCCGTGGAAACACACCACATGGTGGGCCACGACGGGCATAGGCAGGTGAATAGATAGCATGAGTAAGCAGGTGAATTACTTTTACGTGAAGGTGAATAATAGAGGATCCAGCCTCCTGTAGATGAGCTTCACTACAGAGCTTCCATACGCGTGTGGGCACGCGTGTCATAATGTCACATTTGTGAGATTTGATATTTTCGATCAAGTGAGCTTGCATCATTTTGATCTTCCGGAGAGAAAATCATCTCATTTCACAAGGTCAGAAAATCATATCAAAACGTATGAATAGGTGGAAAAAACTAACCATCCGTTTACCTTGTCCAAGGTCCACCTCAGCAGTTAAATTGTCCAACCTCATGGAATGCTCAAATATCACCCGTCTTTCTTATTTGCATATGTGCTCACATGTGAATGAGTTCAGCACTACATGAGTATTGAATTAGCAAACTTCCTTATGTTGAAAACGGATGCTTCAATTCAATATGCACAGAGGCCATCGGCCGGTCGGTGGCGGTGTCCGACCGGCATGTTCACAGAGACAGACAAGGCTGTGGAGTTTTTAGGCCATCCGGCCGGTCGGACGACCGGTCGGCAGTCTCCTTGTACGACGCGGATTCTTACGCGGTTTGCGTGCAAGAGATTTCTAATTACGTTTTTCTTACCTATTTAAAGGTAATACGGGATTAAAGGTATCCAAGGTTGCAAAGGGGATTGAGGGAGCTTCTAGGTGAGAGAAAGAGCTTGAAGAAGAGGATTTCTTCTTGGGTAATCTTGAGATTTCTCTTGTGGGCTTGGGTTTTGGGTCTTAGGTTCAATTTCTTGTAACTTCTGAGATTATAGTGGATTGGTATCGCTTTGTGCCGTGGTTTTTTACTTGCGAGGGGTTTTTCCACGTTAAATTCGGATTGTCTATGTGTAAGTGATTGCATGCATTGTGATTGCATTGTGTAGCTTGTTTGATTCAATTTGTTGTTTTTGTACGGCTTTGCTTCCGCTGTCGACCCTCCTATCCCAACAACTGGTATCAGAGCGATTGTTGGGGTGTAGCAGAAATTCGAATCTGAGACAAGAGCATGGCATCAGGCATGAAGTTCGACATATAGAAGTATTCGGGAAAAATAATTTTGAACTTTGGAAAGTGAAGATGAAATGTCTTCTAGTTCAACAAGTATTGCAAGATGCGCTCTTTGGAGAGCAACCAGAAGCTATGAAAGAAAGAGAGTGGAAGAAGATCAATGAAAATGCCAATGTCTCAATCCAGTTGTGCCTGACAGATGAGGTCCTGTATAACGTCATGAAAGAGAAGACTGCGGCTGCAACATGGGCGAAATTGGAGAATATCTATGCGAAGAAATCTTTTGAAAATCGCTTATACTTGAAGCTTCAGTTGTATAATTTGAGGATGACGGAGGGGGGCGATGTTGAGAGCCATATCAGAAATTTCAATAAGCTTATTTAATAGGATATGTGAAAATGGATTGTTCAAAGCCCATTGATATTTAATAGAATGATTGTAATAAGCCCATTGAAATATATACTACAACAAAAAAATGAGAAAATTTCAAAACTTGGGTAGGCCACAAACTTAAGGATCACAAATAAGCAACTTGTGAATTTTTTTAATCGTTCATTTAGATGGCCATCATTTGGATGGTTTGGATCATTCTTTTGGTGTGATTTTAGTGATGTAGCCGATATTTGGAAATTTTTTTTTTTTTTGGGGGGGGGGGGGGGGGGGGGCATCATTAGCGTGGTACGTGTATGGCGGATATGTGCATAGTGGCACCTTTGTCTACATGTGTGACACTCCAAAGGAGCTCAAAAAAGCATTTCACTCAAAAAAGCACACCACATTTACTTCCAAATTTCATTTACATGCACATCTACTCCCATTTCATTCAATTTACATGCATTTACTTCCATCCAAACACACCCGAAATACCATTTACCTCCATTTACTCCCAATTGCACCCATTTACCTCCATTTAGTCCCATCCAAATGGCCCCTATTATTAGGGCACATATTATCAACAACTGAAATTTTCTTCTCTTGTGAACGTGATCTCTTTACAGGTTGAATCTTGACATTTTCTTGTTCCAGGTGCCATTTACCAAATTTGTATATTGGGATGGAATACATGCGGACACACAGTTCTAAACTTTCTGGACAGGTGAAATCCATTCTTCTTGACATCGTACAGTTATGATTTTATAATGGTAACAGATTCATAAATTTGTTTAATTAATTCACTGTTCACTTATTTAGTTGATTGTGTTCCTTGTTCAAGTTGATACAGAGGCAAATGTGTGAAGGCCCTAATATATGTGTTAAAATCTTTGGTACACAATGAGTTGGCATATGCGCTGGGTCAACCTGTCCCAGGCTCATGAAATGCATGTCAAATGCTAGTTTCATTTGAGTAAGGCGAATCAGGGGATTGCGTGGTGTAGGATATAGTGTTCTTTCATGTATTTGAAGGACGAAAGAAATAAGTAGCTTTGGTAAGTTGTTTGTGTGTTCTAAATGAAATGAGGGTGGATGTTCATGAGTTGGACCTGAAGTTGTGGGTGTTGGCCGCCAATGTCTCCTTCTAGATTGATTTTTTATTTTATTTTATTTTTTAATTATTTTGTGTGTGTGTGTGTGTGTGTGTGTGTGTTGTTGTTGTTGTTTTGTACTAATGTGTTATGACTTATGAGTGATGATAGAACTCCCATGTGGGCAAGAGTTTGAAGCAATGCTCCCATGTTGGTGAAAGGAAGCAAAATACTTCCTTTCACCATCATGGGGGCTATGGAAGGAGAGAGATGGGAGAATCTTTGATAGCAAAGTTGTATCTTTGGAGTCCAAAAGAAAAATCTCTGCTTCTATGTTAAGAGTCATGGTTCCGATAATCAATTGGCACGGATCTGATATGGTTGCTACGTACCCATAATGGTTTGACCCGATACCCAGAAATGAGGGTGAAATGGTCACAACTTGTACTAAACAATGATGGCATCTAAAAGGAGTTATCTTAGACGGGAAGACCCACTCTAATTGTATGCTATTAGGGATAGTTTCTAGCCTCTCGAAGGATGCTAGATCTATACACAAAATCAGAGAACTAAAAACTTCTCTTATCTTTAGCGGAGGAATACCTCAAGGTGGAAGAAGACCCTCAAGCCATACTCCTTGTTAGAGCTCCAGCTGCCAACGTTCTTACTTGAACTTCTATTACCTTCTCTTTACCAGTGTAGTCCAAGGTGGGACCGAGGCACATGCTTGGATGAAGACCTAGGCGTTTTGGGCCTGGGGCACCTCGCTTGGACCGTGAGCAAGGAGTTTACCTCAGGCATGCACTTAGCGCTTGGATGTGCCTAGGTGCACGTGTGACACTGTTACCATTTAGTGTGAGGTTATCCTTATGGGGCCTCTTTTTTGTGGGTTTTCCCCCCTCCCTCCTCCTCTTCTTCTTCTTCTTCTTCTTCTTCTTCTCTATTTTACCAACCTATAAAGGTCTAAATAGGAGGGGTTTGTTAAACCTTAGCTCAACAACTCTTCTGTTTCTTTTGTGATAAAAAACGTATGGTTTTCTTTCCCCAAATTTCAACATCTTCTCCCATTTCTTTTCTACTTTCTTCTACTAACAGTGAGTTAAGATCTTCGCCTTGGATACACCCAGGTCCATAGCTCAAGTGGCAGACTGAGTGAAGATAGCCTCGTTTCAACACTGAGGTCATGGTATCAATTCCCATAGTGGGGGTGGCTAACATTGTGATGTGACTAACAGGGGTTGGTGGGTGTACTAACAATGGGGTGTGTGAACTAACCCTTAAAAAAAAAAAGATCTTCGCCTTGGATATCTTGAAAGCTATTTGAGCTGATAGTGGTTTCGTTGATTAGTTGATTACTTTAATAACATTAGTTTGATAAATCGATAGTGTAGTGTGCGAGTTGATTTTGTTAATTGCCTTAGCTCTGGCTTACTTTTTGTTTTCCTTTGTAATTTGAATTGTGTTGATTCCATTGTGACAACTAAGAGGGTCTTGGCGTCCATTGTTATGTGTTGATCATTCGAGCCCTGTTCTGTAATCTACTGCTCTTTATAATATGGTAACTGTAGTTATCTGTTAAAAAAAAGTAGTTTAAGCATTTTTTTTAATCTATGTTGAGATTCTGAATTTGTCTTCAGTTTTTCATGCAGGCAAAAACAATTTGCCCTTCTGATCCACTTGTATATAATGAACTTGGCGTTGTTGCTTATCATTCTAAGAGTAAGGAAGTTTGTACCTTCTAGTATATTCATCTCATTTTTCAATTCCTTGTGCATTATTGATATACACGGAATTGCCAAAAACAGATGAATCAGGAACATCGTGCATAGATGCCTAATCTGCAATAGTTTTTCACTCTTCTTTTTGTCTACAGACCCTACATTGCTTTCTTATTACTGATAGCCCTCCATTGAAGAATCTGTTGATGGATAATTAGCAGTTGATTTTTCTTTGTTTTGTTTTTCAAAAACAAAATACTGTTCTTGGTGACTGATTGATTGCTTAATTATCTGAACAGATGTACTGCTTTGTTGCATTGCTTATTACCTTACTGTTCCAGATAAATTTATTGAACGTGTTTTCTTTGTATTTATGGTTTTAGGTATCAAAAGGCTGTGCGGTGGTTTGAGAAAACTTCGGCTCACATTCCGTCATCATAAAGTGAAATGTGGGAACCAACATTGGTGAATCTTGCACACGCATACAGGAAGTTAAAGTATGTATCTATATGGAATGAGCAAGTTAATAGCATTAATCTTCATTTTGATTCTATGCACTCTTAGCTTAAAAACTTCAGTGGTGGCTACTGCTTTGTATCCATAAAGCTACTGAGTTATTACAGAATGAGTTGAAGTTGATTAGGGGCTTTTTTCATTTCTGTGCTGGTGTTACTCATATGATGGATGCCCCCTTCTAGGAAACTATTGGTTACCTTGAATGAAGTTCATATTCGTTAGCCTTGATGCCAAAAACTGAGAAGGGCTAAAATCAATTGTCTGCAGGATGTACAATGAGGCCGTCTCTTATTATGAGAAGGCACTTGCCCTTTCGACCAGAAGTTTGAGCACTTATGCAGGTCTGGCATACACTTATCATTTGCAGGTACACTCTTTAAGCCTCAACTCTTTTGTCTTTCCAATTATTTCCTTTGTATAAAGCAAAATTAGTTTTCCTTTTGCAGTCTCCAAATTATAGTAGTATTTTCAGCATATATCTCTTTAGTGTTTAAGCATCAAATAGGTCAATGAGTGTGCGTGGTTTGATTATCCTGAAGTTGTGACAACTGTATTGAGCAGAAGAGACTTTCATGACTTTGTACTAAGAGGTTATGTGAGTGGCATCCAACAGAGCAAGCCTTGCTCCTGGAGGGGGAGGTGTTTCTGTTTTGTTGTTCCCTGCTTTTGTACTTAAGCTGGTTTTGCAATACCAAGAGCCAGATATCGGCTACACCAATCTACACCAATCTATATATTCTTTAGCATTTGGGTATATACGCCTTTTGTGGTGGATGCGATGTGTTATGCCCTTTTCTCTATGTGGATAAATTCAAATTCCAAAGGGCTTCTTATTCTTGCTCTTTACCTTAGAAGCAATAATCTCTTAGTGTAGAGGAATTCCATTTCTTTTCATTAATTCCAATGTCTTGATGATTGTTGTTTCCTTTTTCAGGATAATTTCAGTTGTGCAATTACATATTACCATAAGGTCAGATACTATAAACCATTTTTATTGGTATTGCATTGCTTGGAATTTTCACTTAAGTTTAAATTGTATGATCCATGGAATCAAACAGAATACGATCAAATTTCCTTCCTGTGGTATAGGAGAACTGCAAGTTATGTGTTCTATCATTTCAGCTAATAGTATTTGTTCCTTTTATTATTATTATTATTATTATTATTATTATTAATATTTTAGTTTTTTCTTTTAGTAGAAAACAAAAGAATAAAGTTGATGCAACTTTGAATTTTTTTTGCCCGATTTTGTTTAGCACTTTACAATTGAGCAATATTTAAAAACTCTGATGGTTTTGCAATCAGGCTTTGTGGTTGAAACCCAATGATCAGTTTTGCACAGAGATGCTAACTTTGGCGCTTGTGGATGAATGCCTCTGTGGCGCCACTGATCAGAAAAATGAGATCCGGTGTAGCTAACCCACAATAGTAAGTCTTACTTGTATTGGAATTTATGAAAATCACTTATGTATTGCATGCAGTAGATGTCTAACGTCTATGGAGCCATGATTACTCGACGTTTTGTCTATTGTAATATCTGAACAAGTGTTATTTAATGTACAAGTTTATCAAATAAATGGAATTTAAGATTGGTGATTGTCTTTGTGATGCATGCATAACTCTATTGGATACTTGTATATATGCTCAACATATTTGTTGAAGACTTTCTAGGATACCATTTTGTTTTAACTGAATCCTACTTTATTAGATTTCATTATTTCTAAAATTCTGGAAATTTTCAAAATATGTAGGCACGTGTGCATGAGTGAAGACAAGTGAAAGATAGGATTGTCCAATATGTGTGGTATTGGAAACATAGGCCATCCATGATAGCTGAAATGAGTTTGACAGGATGGATGCGTGGCAGGATAGAATTGAAAATAAATGCGTTTGAAGGAACTTAGGAGTAATACCAATAGATAATAAGATGCGGGAAAGTAAGTTGGGATGGTTTGGTCATGTGCAACGGAAATCATGAACTGCGACAGCTATGGGTGAGTTGGTGTGAGTTGAAGGCTCTAAAAAGGTACTAGGGAAAGGCCCAAAAAGAGGTGGATAAAGGTTACAAGAAAGGGCTTGACCTATGGTCTAACTTAAGTTATGGCCCTTAATAGAGAGTCAAATAACAATTTGTGTAGCTGACCCCAATTAGTTGAGTTAAGACTGTAGATGTTGATGAAACCATCCATGATAGGTGTCATTAACATAGTTCAAAATCTATGAAACTCGGCTCCACTTGATGTCTAACAAGGTCGGGTCAACTTGAAGACTCGGTAGAGAAGCAAAGAAAAGAATCCGGATCCTCTGCTTTACCCGAGCAGAGGAATCCTGTTTTCCTCCTCTGTGATTGGCCCAGCTCGGATAGAACAGAGGATCCGGATTCCAAAGAAAAACACCAGCGTCGATATTATGCCTCTAGTCGTGTTTTGATATTGTTGGCCCCACAACTAGTTTTTGGGGGCTCTTATGTTCGAAGGAGGACGTGGCAAGCCCTTTTAAATTAGGGTTAGGGGCATATTAGGAAAGTGAAAATGTGGCTGCTGCCCAAGGACGGCTCTGATTTCACCTGCAAGCCAACCAATCGGCTTACGTTTTTTCCAGAGGCAGACGGCTCTGATTTCACCTGCAAAAGCCAACCAATCGGCTTACGTTTTACCCACAGGCAGCCTCTCCACCCATTTGACTTTTTCACCCCGTCAAAACCTTGTGCGACTTTACAGAGGGCGCTACTTTCGCGGATGTGGATGAGAATCATGAGATCCACTCCATCCTTCAGTTGCATGTTTGGACCGGGGCCGGAAGATTAGGCCGATTCAACACTCAGTTGGGCCACACATCATGGGAAACAGTTGAGATGGAAGTCTCACCATTAAAATCATCTTAATTGACTGTGGGGTCCGCAATGTTGTGTATATGCCATTCGGACTCGGATTGCGTCCGACCACCGGTCGGACATTTAAGCGTCCGAACAGATCAGTGTTGGGACCCAATATGATGTATCCGTTTATCCACACCGTCCATCCCTTTTAGAAGATCATAGTAGGATATTCTCCCCAAAACGAGGAAGATCCAACGTTCAAGTGGGCCACATCAAATATTATTCGGAACCTGATGATGTCATCACAACAATAATAGCGCGTTAATGTAGTGATGACGTCATCAAATTTGCTCAATATTTGGTGTGGCCCACTTGAACGTTGGATCTTCATCAATTTTATGGTCATACCTTAAAATGATCTTAGAAAATGGATGGACGGCTTTGATAAACGGATACACCATGGTGGGTCCCCACACTGATCTGGTCGGACGCTTAAAGGTCCGACTAATGGTCGGACGCAATCCGCGTCCATGCCATTCGATCCACTCATCTGACGTTACACATCAGGATGAATGGATTTCCCAAAAAAAAAAAAAATGACATTCCAAGGCTCATATGGGTGAAACCATATGAATTTAAAAGCAATTATAGTATTGAGAATATGAAAGTAAAAAAAGAGAAGGACTTAAAACCATAGATGAGTTGGGGGATTATCCAGTTGGAAAATAACACATACATGACAGGACATAACAACAGCCAAAGAAAGTCTTTAAAAATGAAGAAGAGGTATTAGCTTATTCTCGTAATGAAAGGAGGAGAAATGGCGTCTACCAATCAATCTCCTTTGAAGAAAGGACAGGCTTGAAGGGAGGCAGAAGCCAATGTGTGGTCGGAAGAGATTGGAGGCCCCTTCAGAAGTCCACTGAACAGCTCCCCAGGATCGAAGTATAACTCTACCTCTTCTGCTCTCAGCGACTCGTCCACCTGTCATTACTCATTCTCGTTAGAATTCGCTTACTCGGATTCCATTTCATACACATGGCAGGACTCCAGTGTAAAAAAAAAAAAAAAAAAAAAAAGATATGAAAGAAAGAAGAAGCTCATCAGATAGTCGGTTGAGGAGAATCCAATACAACCAGTGGCCCATCCCAGGTAGGGCTAGCCTGATGGTCGGTTCATAACTCATACATGAACCGAATTGCGTTGGATGCACTCCATCTACCGCTAATGAAAAAAGCTGTGTGAAAAAGAATAAAAAAAAAAAAAAAACAACCAAAGATGATCATCTGATAGCCCATTAAAGAAAATCAACAACCATAGTTCATCTGACAGCTCCTCATTAATTAAAGAAAATTCAATACAACTAGTGTTACGATATTGCCCGTCCAAGGGAAGGAGGGCAAACCATCCAGCAGGGTACTGCGCTGGACCATTCCATACAGCGCTGTGTACGCATGTAACAGGCTTGGGTCCCACACTGAAAAGGGAAAAATCATCAGAGAGTCCCAACTTTTCGACTTCCACGAATGATGCACGTATATTGACTTTTTTCATTGGTGCTGGATGGAATGGTCCAGTCGCAGTACGACCGTTATGATATTGCCCTTCCAATTTAGGGCCAACCTGATGGTCGGTTCATATCTCAGACATGTTTGCCACGTGTAAGAAGAGCAAGTGATTGATAAATAAAAAAGAAAAGATAAGCTTTGCCTGCTCTCGCAGAGTTATCTCTATCCTCGTTTGTCTCACGCACATGAATATTTGGACGAGCTTCATTGTCCAACAAGCACGTAGAATATCGAGGGGTGAGGTTGGCCACACTGAAGAACGCATTCTCCAAATTAAGATCTCTCCGGAAGATCAGGCCAGCCAACTCATCAGGGTGCACGCTATAGAAAAAATGGACAACCGCCCATCTGGTGCAAAAAGCACGAGTGCAGTCCACCCGATGAGTAGATGGTGTTCTTCATTGTGGGACCAATCTTTTGTATGGGTTGGATGTCATGTAAACGACATATACGGATAGGCAATTACTTGGTATAAACTATATATATGGACGAGTAATGAAGGGTAATTTAAGGGAGAAACAACAGTCCGCACATGGGACGTGTGTGTACCTTAAGAACAGCCACCCCAAAGAACTCGACCTTTTCACCAGTAGGACCATGTCCTTTGTAAGGGCCCTCCATGAAACCCCAGTGCCTGAATTTGAAAGCTATCACAGGTGGGCCAGAGTAAACGCTCAAGACTTCCCATGCGAACCCTCGAGGGAAAGCCATTCGGAATATGTCATGGGACGACTCGAAGCTCTCTTCGTCAACTTTGTAGTATTGGAACTCCTCCGGCAGATTATTCTGCAACAAAGCATTGTAGCTCCCAAGCTTTAGCAGTTCTTCTGCCGATAATCCTTTTCTTCCTGTTAAATCCACCGTTAACAAGTTACCAGAGTCCGTGAAACAATGCTAATTTTTTTTTTATGACCAAAAGACCCACATATATTCATTATGTGAATTCGAAAATAAGATGGAAAAAAGATAAAATTGGGATGGGATTACCGTTAACGAAGAACTTGAATTTTTCGGGGTTTATAGTTTTGAAGTCATACAAGCGTGTCTTGTGAGCGAACTCCATATCCCATGTCTTGATAGCATTTTGGACGATTTCTTCTAATGATCCTTTTGGCCATTCCTGTAATTAAAACCAGTTAGGAGAGAAAAATTCCATCCCCCCGTAATATGCAGGCATGTAAAAGCTGCTTTACAGACCAAAAGCATCATAAATCAAAAGAGGATCCAAATCTCAGGTGGACCACACCACAGGAAACGGTGGTGACCGACCATTAAAAACATCTTGTGGGCCACAAAAGTTTTGGATCAATCTGATATTTGTATTTTACCATTATCGATAGGTTGGATGGCAAATAAACATTATGGTGGGCCTTAGGAAGTTCTTAATGGTGCGCGTTCAATCAACCATTGTTTCCTCTGGTGTAGTCCAGCTGAGATTAGGATCTGCTTCAGTTTTGGGACCACGTCATAAAATGAGGTGTTAAAATGGATGGATGGCGTGGACACACAATACACTGAGCGGATTAGGTGTGGCTTGGGCCTCTCCAAACATGGTGCGCCCAAACCATAGTGCCCACCTTGATGAATGTGTAATAAATCAACACCGTCCATCTGTTTTTCCAGTTCATTTTAGGGTGTGAGCCCAGCAAGGAAGTGGATAAAAAATTCACATGGACCACACTACAAGAAACAGTGGTTGATTGAATGCCCACCATTAACTAAGGGCCCACCGTAATGTTTATTTTCCATCCAACCTATTGATAAGGTCACAAAGACTTGGATGAAGGAGAAAAAACCAAAAAAAAAAAAAAAAAAACCAAATATCAGCTTGAACCAAAACTTTCGAAGTCCACAAGAAGATTTTAATTGTCAATCACCAGTGTTTCCTGTAATTTGTTCTGCCTGGGATTTGAATCGGCTTCATTTATGGTCTCATGCCTTAGAATGATCTTGAAAAACAGATGGATGGGTAGATATACTACATATATATCAAGGTGTGCACTATGATAAGGGCCACCGGGTTGGGTGAGTCCCGGGCTGCACCTAATCCGCTCCCTACAAGACAGAGATCAAGATGGCCCCAATTTCACCTAACTGAACTCGGTCCGGTCCGATCTGACTGAATCCTCGACCAACAACACCATTCTAGGGTATGATGTTAGCCACTATCTTTTGCTTAAATTTATGAGTGTCTGAAACGCTTACAAGAATCAAACGAATCAGAAGATAAGCTGTACCTCAGATGGGCCATACACCCAGAAAATTTCACCCATCTGACGATCCTAACCATTTTGTTGCAGGACTTTTGGGAAAAGAAAATAGATGGTTATAAACGGTGTCAACCCAAAGTTCCTTGGCCATTCGTTTCTTCCCCTAACTCAATCACTGAGATTGTCTTATCAGTATGAGTATTGGGACATGTGGCCCCCTCCAAAGTAGAAAGATAATCTATCTGATGAAGGGCTCAGGAACCGTTGTGTTTGAAAAGTGAGTCAGTGATAAGTGTGACAAACAATCTGGGATTTCTCCACCGCCACCACCAACTACGACGACGACAGCAACAACAAAAGAACTATAGCCAAGAGCCAATGCAGTGCTATACCTGGGTGCGGCCTTCTTCGAAAAGTTTGTTAACGAGATCATGGGTGGGTGGGTCACCATGCCTCCATTGGGTGTTCTCCTCTCCCTCTCCATGCATGTGCGATCGGTACTTATCGCCTACAACCACACCTGATCCTCCTTCCTCAGTAGACATGTTTCACAGAGAGAGAGAGGAACTGGTTATGGGTACGGGGTATTAAAGAAAATTGATTTTTATTTATTTTTATTTTTTTCTGACTTGGCACCCCAAACCGTTTTCTTTATTATGTGGGGACCGATATCAGATGACTTGGAAACAGGACGAAAGCAACATCCATTATCATGCAGTGTCTCTTCTCCATCCTTGTCCTTTATAATTATAGACCTTTATAATTATAGAAAGAGAAAAACTTTGATACTCTGGTAGAGGGCTACGAATGATATTCAGACACTAAGAAATTATAACACGTGGCATTTAAGTTGTTGGTTGGGCCGTCAATTTTCTGTAACTGAAGGGGTTTGGGCAACCTATCAAGGAGTCGGGCGGCCGATAGAGAAATTTTCATTTTATGGCAAAACTCTCTGGATGTTTCGGGAGGACTTCGGGCGCTGGACCTGGGCTTGTCAGGCGACCGACATGGGGCTTGGGCACCCGACCCTGGAGCCCGATTGTTTAGATGGACTTGCACGATTTTGAGTTAATTGTTACTATTCTAGATTTCTCTTATATAAGGGTTGTAAATGGGATTAGGGTTATTGCTAATATGTGTTCTACACTATTGGGTAGAGAGAGAGAGTTTTGGGTGAGAGAAAAATGATTTTCTTTTATGATTCTTTCTTCTTGGTTGTAATTCTCTGCAATCTTTTGAGTTTCATAGTGGATACTGTCACTTTGTGATATGGTTTTTTCTTGTAAGGGTTTTTCATGTAAAAAATTGGATTGTTCTCTGTGGTTGATCGCGCGTGTGTAGTGATTGTTTGATTCAACTCTGTGCTTTCGCGAGGTTTTCCCAACAAGTGGTATCAGAACGTACGTTGGGTGTAGCAGGATTCGAATATGATACGACACGTGACATCGAATACGAAGTTCGATGTTGAGAATTTTTCGGGCAAAAATAATTTTGAATTATGGAAAGTGAAGATGCACGCCATTCTAATTCAGTAAGGGATTAAGGATGCCATTGGGAAGCAGTCGGAATCTATGAAGGAAGATGAGTGGACCCAGATGGACAAGAAGGCTAGGACCTCTATACAGTTGTGCTTGACGGATGATGTCCTTTATCACGTCATAGGGAGAAGACCGTAGTTGATGCATGGGTCTAGTTAGAGAGCGTATATGCAAAGAAATCTTTAGAAAATTGAATGTATCTTATAATGCAACTTTTCACCTTGAAGATGGCGGAAGGGGCTGACCTAGACAACCATATCAGCACATTCAACCAGCTGTTTTGTAAATTGCTAGACATAAGGGAACAGATAAAGGACGAGTATCAAGCCTTCATCCTGCTGAACTTTGCTTCCTTGTTCATATGAGTCTATCATGGACTCTTTGTGTGTAGGCAGGGAAACCATCAACGTTGAGACTGCTGTCTTAGCCCTTTATTTGAAGGCGATGAGATAGAAGAACGGTTACACTGGGTCTTCCTCCAATGCACTGGTTATGAGAGGAAGAAATTTAAAGCGGGGTGATGGATCGTCACATTCTAGATCCAAATCCAAGGGTAAGGGCAAAAGAAAGTTGAAGTGCTGGGGCTGTAGTCAGTCAGGGCATATGAAGAAAGATTATAAGAGTCCTAAAAGTAAGAAAGAGAAGGTGAGAGAATCTTCAAGGGAGGCTAATACTGCACAAGTATTTGAGGGCAACGAGAGTGATGTATGTGAGATTTTGACGATGTCGAAGTCGGGTTTTCTCAGCGATGAGTGGCTTATAAACTCTAGGGCTTCGTATCACATGTGCTCTGATTAGAGTGCCTTTGCTTCATATAGGGAGCATGATAGTGGTTCGATGTTTCTAGGCAATGACTATGCCTGCAAAGTTATGGTAATTGATACGGTGCATATCAAGATATTTGATAGGATCGAACAAATTTTGGCGGAAGTGCGCCATCTTCTTAGGTTAAAGAAGAATCTTATTTCTCTTGGTGCAATCGAGTTTATGGGGTGCAAGTTCACCAATTTTAATCGGTTCTGCAAAGTTTCAAAATGGGCTCTTGTTATAGTGAAAGGACGACGGCATTGAAACCTTTACAGGTTAATTGGGTGGATCCGCAGCTACAGTAGCTGATTTCACATCTGCACGTATGTAACATACGTGCTTGGGTCACATGAGCGAGCGGGGCATGAAGGTACTCTTAGATTGTTTTTTGATTCCTGCTTTTAAATTACTAGACCTAACTATATGCGAGCATTTTATGTATGGTAAACCGTCTAAATTGTCATTTAAAGGGGGGGAGGACATGTATGTAAAAGGGTGCTTGAGTATGTCCATTCTAATGTATGGGGGCTGTTGCCCGCAGTGTCTATTGGGGGTTGTCGTGGTTCATATCGTTTATCGATGACTACGGTCGGAAGGTTTGGGTTTATTTTTTGAAAAAATAAATTAATCTGATGTCTTCACCACTTTCAAGTACTGGAAGGCTATGGTGGAGAATCAGTCAGGACAGAAATTGAAAGTTTTGAGAACTGATAATGATAGAGAATTTACTTCGGGGGAGTTTAATAAATATTGTAAGGAAGAAGGGATCGTGAGACACAACACAGTACGCCACACACCAGAGCAGCATGGTGTGACAGTGGATGAATCAGACTCTCTTAGAGAAAGCCTGGTCCATGTTGAGTAATGCTGGGTTGGACAAAGAGCTACGGACTGAGGCCATTAACTCGACTTGTTACCTGATAAATCGGTCACCCTCTACTGCAATTGAATATAAAATCCTTAAAGAAGTGTGGAGTGGTCATTCGACTGACTACTCAAGTCTGCGTGTGTTTGGTTGTGAGGCTTACTCTCATGTACCGTCAGTTAAGAGAGATAAGCTAGACCAAAGGGCAAGAAAAAAGATTTTTGTGGGCTATGATGATGGTGTGAAGGGTTACAATGTCATATGAAAAGTTACTCTTAGCTATGATGTCAGATTTGATGAGGGTCATTGTTCCGAAAAGCTTAACTAAAGAAGCCGAAAAAATAAGAGCTTGTTGACATTCAAGTTGACAGAGATGAGACATGGGCCGACATTGAGACACAGATAGAGATCTAGGATCAGGTGGAGGAGATACCTATGCAAAGAAACTCCCCTAAAGATCGCATGTTACAGATAAGGTATAATGATGACTTAAACGTTGCATTCACCCTTATAATTACAGATGAAGGGGATCCGTCTAACTTTGAGGAGTAACTACAAGATGTAGATGCTGAAAAGTGAAAGACGGCAATGTAAGACGAGATGAATTCTCTGTATGAAAATGAGACTTGAGAGCTTGTGAAGCTTCCTGTGGACTGAAAAATGATTAGGTGCAAGTGGATTTTTAGAAGAAACAAGATAGGTACAAGGCCAGATTGGTGGTGAAGGCATATGCTCAGTGTAAGGGCATGGACTTCACTGAGATTTTTACGCTAGTTGTTAAGAAGGTATCTTTCCTTCATGATGAGTCAGGGCTTTTCTAAGAGCGAGTATGATCATTGTGTCTATTATAAGACATTGAGTGATGAAAAGTTTCTCATACTGGTGTTATATGTCGATGACATGCTTATTGTCAGTCATAGTATGTTTGACATTGATGTGTTGATTCACTACAAGAAAATTGCCCTTTTACGACGGGCTAAAACCGTTGTGAAAAGTTTTTTCAATGGTCATGTGACCGTTGTATCTGGCCCCATAGCAAAAAAAAGTGTTGTTATTTACAACGGTTATAGCTTGTGGTAAATAAGTTAACGACAGTTGTAAATAACAAGTTACAACAATGATACGTGGTTTTTTACAACTGTCAGAGCCCATTGCGAATAGAATTTTTTACAACAAGTGTTGCCTGTGGTAAACGGTCATAATTTACAACATGTTCTACGCCTTGTGAAAAGTTCAAACGTTTACAACTATTATGATCCGTTGCAAAATGAAGTATTAACAACAGTTGTGACCGTTGTAATTATTTATTTAGATGTTTAGTTACAACGGCTTGAGCCCGTTGTAAATAGGTTTTTTTTTTCGATTCTCTGCGTTTATTAGTCACATAAAAATCACAAAATCATCAAAACATGATATTTAACGCATTCACTTTGGTCATTCCAGTTGAAAAAATCTCATCATTACAGAATATAAATCCAAAGAAGCATATAAATCTAAATCATACCTTATAAAATATTCAAATCATTACAAATTAAAACTCATTTTTTGAATTCCATCATATTCTTGAAAAAAAATAATATTTCATAAAGATCTAACTAACAAATGGACAACTAAGGGAGCTATGCTTCTTTCATTATTCTTTGTTCTTTTCCTCTCCTCTTTCTTTTATCAATTTCTCTGGTCCTGCATCAGTGTCATGTACATGTGTAAGATGGATTATCTGAACCAATAAACATAACCCTTGCTTACCAAAAAACAAATGTAAGAGAATGAGAAGAGAAATAAAAAAGTAAACTACCTAGTGATGGTCAAGACAATTAAAGATACTTCTCATTACCTCAAGTGTTTCCCTATGTTCTAGTGAGTTTTATACAGTTGGTAGGCTATGCAGCTGTACTTCCTTCAGTATCTTTCAGGTAGAACATCGAAGGGGTGGCCCTGTACAATGGTATATCAAGGTTGTACACTTGATTGGCCCAAACTTTCTAGCATCCAGGACCAATAGGCAATTGTTGATCCACTGTCGCAGTAGGATCAATAGAGTCAACCTCTCCAATGGCTACAACCTCTCCTATCCCAGACCAGTGTAAAAGCTCGCACTTCTGATCTTTCACATCTTCAGGAGGTTGAATATCGGGGGATGAACTAATTGACGACGCCTTTGTAGAAAACTGAGACTAACATAAAAAATCAAGACATTTTTAGTGTAAAACAGCACATAAAAGAAACATATAATTTGAATAAGCTTCCAAATTGAGCTTTACCACTAAGGATCTCAATTGATCCATTTCAGTTTGGAATAAATTCAATCGTTGATCCATTTCGAGTTTCATCTCTTGCATTCGTAACTCATGTCTCTTTTCTCGTTCACGTTGAGATCCTTGAGAATCCACCTTCGAAAGGGTTGCCCCAAAACCAAGGCCTCTAACTTGCCCTCGATGTTCTGGACCAAGTACTCTTGTCACTGCATCATCTTGTATACTTGTTGTATGTTGCGATTCTTATGTACACTCTCGCATTTTTTGCTGAAATTAAATAGATAAAACATACCTTTATTAAACAAATACAGTCCATTCCTTAAAAGAGAGTTCAATATTTATTCTTTATATATGCATAATATAAAGTAAATACAATTCATTTCTTACCATTGCTTCTCCAATCACATTATTTAGCGGTGTGTTATCCTCCTCATATGGCCCTTAATCCAAACATCAACTCTTGAAATTCAATCTGGCGTGTCACTTTGTAACATCTACATAAAGATTTACATAACATGGATACTTAACCAAACTGATAAAACAAATATATATCATACTCTAAACATTTAATGAATAACTAACGTTACCATTTCATTCTCCAAACGAGCAAAACCCTTTCGACTTGTCGTGTGAGGCATTGTATGCTTTGTTCTCATCTCTTTAAATTTTGAACTTGTTTCCTATAAAAGAAATTAGTTAATGGGCTTTTCAATTTTCACATTTCCTCATTTGTTTGTAATAGTATCTAATAAAATATGAACTTACTTTAAACTCATTTGAAAATCGGCTTCTGACAAACCTCTGCCAATCTTCTCCATCTTTTCATTGGTGTGACCCTTGAATAGTGTCTTAAAAAATCAATCTCTATGCATAATTATTGTTAACTAAAATGTAATAAACTCATTTTAGGGTTTTACCGAATATGATCTTTCTTTACCCCGGTGGGTGGGTGATATTAAGAATGGACGTGATATTGATTTAAAAGAAATGGATCTTCCATGACATGTATCCTGATTAAAGTCTCTACAATTAGATCTCAGCTCTATAGGGATTGACCCACCTCTCATCATAACCATGAAACATTCATCCATTCATCATAACTTTTCCATCCCATCAATGCCATATAAAACCAGTGGATTAGAATAAATAAGGCCCAATGACGAATGATTAGCAAGTATAATCTGATGGGATGGGGTCCATTTGGAATAACATAGTATCAAGGAAAAAATTTCATCAGATAACCATAACCATCTTACCAATTACTTAGCAAATCAATGGTTGTTAAAAGAAAGGCCAATGCTTGAAAGGTTAGCATCCTCTAATAACCATGA
The DNA here is from genome assembly GCA_003013855.2 of Liriodendron chinense. NCBI lineage: Eukaryota > Viridiplantae > Streptophyta > Magnoliopsida > Magnoliales > Magnoliaceae > Liriodendron > Liriodendron chinense. Next base: position 3,147,378 of record PVNU02000440.1, on the reverse strand, counting down.
ACAATCTGAATGACTTGGATTACATTTAGGCTGCACAATATGCTCCCTATTCAAATCAACAATAGGCATCCACTCTCAACTTCTATAGAATAATGACACAACCATTATACAATGTAGGGTGAAAAAGAAAGATCCAGAATCTAGAAAAAAAAGCTTACGAACCTCAGTAGAAGCCTTAAAACAGCAGTGGTGGAGATACCGTCAGCAGTGGTGGAGATACCGTGGTAGAGATACCATCGGCAGTGTTGGAGATACCGTGGTGGAGATATCGTCGGCAGTGGTGGAGATACCGTGGTGGAGATACCGTCGGCAGTGGTGGAGAAACGGTTCCGAGAGAGAGAGAGAGAGAGAGAGAGAGAGAGAGAGAGAGAGACGAGAGAGAGACGAGGGTTTTTTGGCGGGGGTGAAAATTTTGTGCAGGAGGAATATTTTAGCAGGGAAACCGAACGACCCACGACCGTGTTACCAAGAGATGGACGGTCATATCAGGCTCTTTGTGGAGTCCATGGTGATGTATATGTTTTATCCCCACCGTCCAACCATTTTGAATGCTCATTATAGAGCATGATCCAAAAAATTAAGCTGACTCAAACCTTAGGTGGACCACACCACATAAAATAGTCGTGTTTGAAGTCTTGCCATTAAAAGCTTCATGAATTCCACCGGGGACAAAGATGTTTTGGACCAAGCTGATATTTGTGTTTTTACTTTATCCATGTCCATGTGATCTTATGAACAGGTTTGGATGGAAAATAAACATCAATATGGGGCCTAGGAAGGTTTCAACGGTGGAAATCATTATCCCCACTGTTTCCTGTGGCATGGTCCACATGATCTTTGGATATGCTTCAAATTTAGGCTCAACCCCTAAAATGATCTAGAAAAACGGATGGAAGGTGTGGATGAACTACATATATTTCCAATGGGCCCAAAAGAGTTTACTCGGTATGATAAAAGACGGAAGACTCGAGACGTACTAGAGACCTGTCGGGCACGGATTTCCTGCAGAAGCCTTGCACAGGAAGTTGCTGTGCTGAGCTGCGCTGGGAACCAAGGTGGGGGCCCAAAGTGATGTTTTTTGATACATCCACCCCGTCCATCCGTTTTGGGAGCTCATTTTAGAACTTGAGAATAAAAATGAACCGGATCCAAGACTCTGGTGGGCTGAAAATGTGAGGATTGAACGTCCACAGTTAAAAATTTGTGGAGGCACAGGAGTTTCGAATCAGGATAATATTTGTGTTTCCAGTTCATCCCAGTAGTAATGACGTTATGAATGGTATGGATGTCATATAAACATCACTGTGAACCCCATGGAGGTTTCAACGGTGGTAATTTACCTACCTACCTTTTCCTTTAGTGAGGCCCACCTGGATCTTGGATCCGGTTCATTTTTGTTCTCATGTCCTTAAAATGAGCTCCCAAAACGGATGGACAGGGTAGATTTATCACAAAAAAAATCACTGTGGGCCCACCTTGGTTCCAGCGCAGGAACTTCCTGCGCAAGGCTTTGGCAGGAAATCCGCGGCCATAACATATATGGCTATATGAAGAAAAATTTTGCTACACCCACGTGTTAGCTACGCTAGCTATACGAGGTGTAGAAATGACCCCACCATGATATATTTTTTGTATCCATGCCGTCCATCCACTTGGAGAGATCATTTTAGGTCATGATACCAAACTGAGGCAGATCTGAAGGTCAGGTGAACCCCAAAAATTTGTTAATTGTTGGCGTTCAATTCCAACTATTTTCTTTGCTAGGTAGAATTAAGCTTTGTATCTGTCTTAATTTTGGCGTTATGCCCTAAAATGATCTCACTAAATGGATGGACGATGTGGATACAACAAATACATCATGGTGGGGTAATTGCTACACTGGCGTAGCTAACGCGTGGGTGTAGCAAAAATTTTCCCTATATGGCAGGTAATCCAATTCCATTGGACTAGCCATATACGGTGGGAGTGAATTTGGTGTTACCCGAGTAACAGCTTAGTGGGTGTTACCGTCCCGTGTGACCCACCTTGATGATTTTAGATATATCCACTCCGTCCATCTGTTTCTACAGACAATTTTAGGATGTTTTTCAAAATTTTATAGGATCTAAATCTTAGGTAGACCACACTACACAAAACAGTATTGATTGAGTGCCTCACCATTAAAAATTCCAAAGGGCCCATCTTAACATTTTATTAATGTTTATTCACAATCCAACCTGTTGATAATTTCAATAAGATCTTTTTTAATCGTAATTAGTAATATAATATTGATCCAAAATTTATGTGGCCCACAAAAAGTTTTTAATGGTGATTAATCATTGTTTCTATTCGTATGGTCCACCTGAGATTTTGATATTCTTAGCATTTGGTATACCATCATAAAATGATATTTAAAAATAAATCGACGGTTTGGATATACATAAAATGCATCAAGGTGGGCCCCACACGGTAGGGGTAACACCTACTAAGCACTTACCCGGGTAAGAGCTAATTTCGCTCCCATATATGCCGTGTAATCGGAAGCGGATTTGGTGAGACCCCGGATTCACCGAGGTGGGTGGCACCGTGACAGCGGGACTCACAGTGATGTATGTTACATGAATCAAAACCGTCCAACCATTTTGAAAGCTCATTTTAGAGCATGATCCAAAAAATGAAGATGACTCAAATCTCGAATGGTCCACACCATAGGAAATAGTCTTGATTGAATCCCCACCATTAAATACTTAATTAATTGCACCAGAATGTTCATTTTCCATCCAACCTGTTGATAAGGTCACCAAGACCTATATGAAGCGATCGGACGAATATCATCTTAATCCAAAGCTTATTTGGCCCAAGTTGTGTTAACTTATGAACAAGTTGGATCCATGTTAGCTGATGAACAAGTTGGATCTCAAATAAACATCATGGTGGGCCCTACGAAGGTTTCAACAGTCGCCGTCACTATCCCCATTGTTTTCAATGGTGGGTCCACTTGAGCATTGGATCCGCTTCATTCTTTGGCTCATGCCCTAAAATGATCTCTCCAAATGGATGGACGGTAAGGATATAGCACATACATCATGGTGGGGCCCACAGAACTTGCTGAGGCTCATTTACTATATGGGCATCATTAGTCTCATTCACAACAGGTTGGAATCGTTGTGGTACCACTTCATTGTCAAATATTACAATGAAGGGAGCCGGTTGTAATAACTCGATATTTACAAGGTGCAAAAAACGTTGTAACTATTACAGTCACAACGTTTCTTAAAGCCAATTACAGTCACAATGTTTCTTAAAGCCAATAGTAAAAAAAGGTAGTTTTTACAACCGGCCCGTGCCCGAAAGTTGTAAAAGGAATGTTTTTACAACAGTCATGATGTGACCGTTGTAAAAGGTACTCTTTTACAACGTTAGTGGCTAGCCCGTTGTAAAAAGCCTGTTGTAAAAAGCCAATTTTCTTGTAGTGATTACTCATCTTTCAGGAACATTTGAGATGAAGGATCTGGGGGTTGTAAAGAGGGTTCTTGGCATAAATATTCATAGAGACAGGAAAAAGAGTAGGCTTTGGTTATCTCAGATTGAATACCTTGGGAAGGTGTTGATGAAGTATGGGATGGATACGGCGAAGTCGGTCAGCGTTCCTCACGCAACTCACTTCAAGCTTTCTTCAAAGTAGTGTCCCAAGACAGATAAAGAAAAGCAAGTTATGTCTCATGTGGGTAGTTTAATGTATGCCATTGTCTGTACAAGAACATATATTTCACCGGCTATGGGTGTTGTGAGTAGATTTATGGATAACCCTGACAAGCAACATTGGGAGGCATTGAAATGGGTACTTCAGTACATCCGTGCTACGCAAGACTATGTCTTGACATTTGAAAAGTCAGAGGTTGTGTACGTCGATTCTGATTACGCAGGTAGTGTGGATTGTAGGAGATCGACTTCAGGGTATTGGTTTGTCTTAGCAGGTGGAGTGATTAGTTGGATGTCTAAGCTTCAGTTGGTGGTAACTCTTTCTACTACTGAAGCTGAGTATATGATGGTGACAGAAGCATTTAAGGAGGCAGTTTGGTTGAGGGGCATGATGAATCAATTGGGGCTTCAATAGGAAGTCGTACCTGTTAATTGTGATAGATCTAGTGCTATTAATTTGGCTAAGAATTCTATTTATCACTCTCGTACTAAACACATTGATGTGCATCACCATTTTATCCGACAAGTGCTTGAGGAAAGAGATGTGACTCTGGACAAGATTCACACTAGCGTGAATCCAGTGGACATGCTCACCAAGGTGGTTCCTGCAAAGAAGTACAAGTTCTTCGCAACTTCTCTGGGATTGACGAATACGGAATGAAGACGCAGTGTGCATAAGAAGCGGTGTAGTTGTGATTGAAGATGAGAAGATGGAAGAAGCTAGAGAAGAATTCTATTTATCACTCTCGTACTAAACACATTGATGTGCATCACCATTTTATCCGACAAGTGCTTGAGGAAAGAGATGTGACTCTGGACAAGATTCACACTAGCGTGAATCCAGTGGACATGCTCACCAAGGTGGTTCCTGCAAAGAAGTACAAGTTCGTCGCAACTTCTCTGGGATTGACGAATACGGAATGAAGACGCAGTGTGCATAAGAAGCGGTGTAGTTGTGATTGAAGATTAGAAGATGGAAGAAGCTAGAGAAGAATTTCAGATTGAAGCCTCGGTGGAGATTGTTAGTTAAGCCTTCAATTTTCTATAATTGAGGCGGTTCGGGCGACCAACTAGGGGGTCGAGCATCTGACCCCAGCCGAGAAATTTCAATTTTTGTGGCAAAACTCTCTAGACGTTTTTAGAGGACTTCGAGTGCCCAACCTGGGCCTGTTGGGCGACCGACGTGGGGCTCGGGCGCCCGACCCTGGAGCCCAATTGTTTAGTCAGTCTTGTGCATTTTTGCACTAATTGTTATTAATTCTGAATTTCTCTTATATAAGGGTTGTAGATGGGATCAGGGTTATTGCTAATATGTGTTTTACACTACTGAGGAGAGAGAGAGTTTTGGGTGAGTGAAAAAGAATTTTCTCTTGGGATTCTTGCTTGTTGATTGTAATTCTTTGTAATCTTCTGAGTTTTATAGTCGATACTACCACAAGGGTTTTCCACGTAAAAAAATCAGATTATTCTCCGTAGTTGATTGCGTGCATGCATGTGGTGATCATTTGGTTCAGCTTCGTGCTTCTACGAGGTTTTCCCAACACAAGTAGTTCAAAATTGTCCAAAGTTAAGGTCCACTTTCAACTATCATAAATCAAAATTTACGGTTATTTGATAATCCGATTATTGGATTGGTGGTAAGTCAACGGACAGTTAAAAAAGAAAGGAATCCAATGGTTCTTTCTTCAACAATAAGTTGTCAACAAAGCCTGCTCAACCAATCAGTTTTTGAAACTATGACCAATCTGACTACCTGTGTATCTGATCCAGGGCTGTCAGCAAGTCAGGCTTGCCCATTAGGGTTTTAAGCCTGGCCAGCCTTAAGCCAAACTTGGGTTGTGCTATCAAGCCTGAGGGTCAAGCTCAGGCTTAAAATTTAGGTCTTTTCTCAATTAAAATGACTTTGGACCATATACAATAGCCCACCATGTTGTCCGTATCACATCCATTCTGTCCATCAGCTGTGTTCCTTAATAACATTCCCTTGAGCGGAAAATTCAACCAGATAGTAACTCAGATGCGCCACACCCAAAGGTAGTAGTGGGGATGGGATGCCGAGCGTAGGTTTATTTCTGGGTCCACCATGATGTATATCCTTCATCAAAACCATTCATCAGGTGTACCTCACCAGGATAAGGGAAGATAAAAAAAAAAAAAGGTACAGCATGATATAAAACTCAGGAGGCCACACCCTGTGAACTTAGAGGTTTTAAGCACAATGTTACATTTTTCTCTTTGGTGGGGCTCATATAATTTTTTTATTGGGTTGATCTCTTATATATACAGCGTACATAAGGATTCGCACCTGACCGATGGAGTTGATTTTACATATACAACATGGTGGCCCCACGCTCCATAGAGAAGAATTTTGCTACATCCACAGATTGCTTATGCTATATACGCGTCAATCCCAGCCATCAATCCCAGCTGTGGGTGATGTTCGGATCTAGAGGGGTGTAGCTAGAATGCTGAGAGTGCAAGTCTCTCTCGTCTCCTTACTCTCTTCGGAGAATCTCTCCGGGATGACAAGAGATGGGATGTGGATTTTGTGCCGCAACCTCCTTGCACTGGGGAGAGTGGAGTAGCTGTTACCTAGGGAACAACTCAGTGGGTGTTAACCTAACCGTGTGGGGCCATCTTGATATATGTTTTATATGTCCACGTCGTCCATCTGTTTTCTCATCTCATTTTAGGACGTTATACCAAACCCTAAGATGATCCAAATCTTAGGTGGACCATACCACTAGAAACAATGATGAGTGCCATTAAAAGCTTTTTATGGGCCACAAAAGTTTTGGATCAAGGTGATATTTTTATTTTCCCTTCATCCATATATTATTGACATTATCAACAGGTTTGATTGCAAATAAACATTACAAAAACCTTACGATGGGCTCTTTGAAATTTTAATGGCGAATCACTAATCAATAATGTTTACAGTGGTACGATCCACCTGCTATTTGGATTTGTGTGATTTTTGAAAAAAACATCCTAAAATGGGCTGGTGAAAAGGATGGACGGAGTGGATATACAAAATATTACTCATGTGGGCCACAAGGCAGGGGTAACACCCACTAAGCTGTTCCCCGGTAACACCTAATTCGATCCTAGCGCTATGAACCTAGGTGGGGCCACAGCTGATGATTGTGAGAAATCCACTCCGTCCATCTGTTTTGTGAGCTCATTTTAGGACGTGAGAAAAAAAAAAAGAAGAGCCGCATCCAAGAATCAAGTGGCCACAATAAAGGAAACAATGGGTAGGGAAATTTCTACCGTTGAAACTTCCATGGGTCTACAGTGATGCTTATATGCCATCCATACCATTCATAATGTCATTCCTACTGGGATGAACTGAAAAAACAATTATTAGCCTGATTCGAAACTTCTGTGGCCCCACCAATATTTCAACTATGGACGTTCAATCCTCACGTTTTCAGCTCACTTAAGTCTTGGATCCGGTTCATATTTGGTCGCACGTCCTAAAATGAGCTCACAAAATGGGTGGATTTCTGACATTCATCACAGTGAACCCCATCTAAGTTCCTAGAGCATGCCAAAGGCTTTGGCAGGAAATCGGCCTCCGTGCCCCATTTCCTCTCTCTTTTATCTCTCTCTCAGACATCACAGTGATGTTTCTTTGTCGTACAACCTGTTCATAATATCACACAAATATATGGACGAAGGTAAAAAATAAATATCAGCTTGATCCAAAGCTTTTGTGGCCCCCAAGAATTTTTCAACGGCAAATGTTCAATTCACATTGTTTCATGTGGTGTGGTCCACTTGAACTTCAAGTAAGCTTCATTTTTTTGTATCATCCAACCTGTTCATAATATCACACAGATATGGATAAAGGTATATATATATCAGCTTGATCCAAAGCTTATGTGGCCCCTAAGAATCTTTCAATAGCAAATGTTCAATTCAAACTGTTTCCTATGGTGTGGTCCATTTGAACTTCGGATATGCTTCATTTTTTGTATAGAGCCCTAAAATTATCTGGTAAAATGAATCGATGGAGTGGATAAACTAAATAAATCATAGTGGGCCCCATAGTTTACTCAGTACTCTTAGCGTTCTGACTTACTTCTCAATCCGCTTCCATCCCTACCCACATTTTCTTTTAGCAGGACCCACTTGATTCTTGGATGCGACTCATTTTTTTGTCTCATGTCCTAAAATGAGCTCACAAAATAGATGAATGGTATGGATTTCTCACAATCATCAGCCGTGGGCCCCACCTAGGTTCCCAATGTAAGAAGGCTGTGGCGCAAAATCCTCATCCAATCTCTTGCCATTCCAGAGAGATTCTCAAAAGAGAGAGAGGAGACGAGAGAGACTTGCACTCTCCAGATTCTACACCTCTTCAGATCTGGACGTCACCCACGGCTGAGATTAACTTATATATAGCATACGAAATACGTTGGTGTAGCAAAGTTCTTCTCCACTCCACATAGCTTAGGTGTTTTACTGGCTGCGTAGAACATGGTGTAGATGACTCCGGTCCAAATAGTAAATCATCGCATTTATAAGGGAGCGGATCAGTAATGTCAATCCCCAACGGTGGTGTGACAATGTCATGGCTTATAGGGCCCAATGTGATGTATGTGTTTTATATCCACACGGTAATTAGAATGAGTTTAGACCACCTATAACAGCCCGTCAATCCCCTAATTATTTATTTTTATAAGATCAACCCTCGTGCTCAGGCTCAGGTCCAACATAACATTTTGGGCCAGATTTTGGCTGCATTATTTTAGCTTGTTAAGTGCTCAAGTTGGACTCGGTCTCATGTTGACCAAAGCAACCAGGCTTGGAGAGAGCCTGTACCAATTCTAACCTAGCTAGCCCGTGACATCCGTACCAGTTATCGTTGGTATTAGGTAATTTATGTGACGTATATAAAACTACGAGTACCTCTTTTTGAGGTGTTGTTATATGCAAGAATATTGTCATTCAACTTTCCTAATAAAATCGAGATTGAATAATGGGATGTTGACCATACGGGCCCCCTTGTATGGCGAAATTCTCCGCTTATTTCTAGCTGAAACTATTTCTCTTACTGGCCTCCTGACACTTTTTAAACTTTATTTTGGACGTAAATACTCTTACTGTTAATCCTGCACTGGCACGAAATTTGAGTGAAGAAGAAGTCACGTAGCCTCTAATCCCGATGTAATGATGTAGATGTGAGTTGTCATTGGGTCTGCTTCAAAGTAAATCTAATCTGTTCATTTTCTTTGTAGCTCCTTGTTTATGTGGGAAGGCTGGTAATATGATGCATGACCTGATCTATGTGTAGCCCACAATACCTGAAAAACAATAACGGTGACCGTTCTATATTAAATGTTTTCATGTATTGTGGCCCAGATGTTGATCTTTCTTCTATTCATGGCCTAAAATGAAATCCCAAGGATAATGGATGGATTGAATTTCACTCAAAAGTGATGGTGGGCTCCACAAATAATGTGGATGGCTATCCTGACCCTTATTACATGACAATCACGACCCTTTGTGAATGACTATCACGACCCTGAACTGTACTGTGTTTGGACTGTCTATTCCGACCCTTACTACATGACAATCACAACCCTTTGTGGATGGCTATCATAATCCCGACCCTTACTACATGACAATCATGACCCTTTATGGATGGCTATCATGACCCTAAACTGTATTATGTTTGGACTGTCTATCCCGACGCTTACTACATGACAATCAAGATCCTTTGTGGATGACTATCACGACCTTGAACTGTATTGTATTTGTACTGTTTATCCTGACCCTTACTACATGACAACCACAACTCTTTGTGGATAACTATCACGACCCTAAACTGTAAAAGAGACATGGGTGCTATTATGTTTGGATTGTCTATTCTGACCCTTTATAATGTCTGTCAATCACTACTCTTTGTGTATGTCAATCCTGATCCTTAGCGTATGACAACCATGATCCTTAGTGCATGCCAGTCTCAATACCGTACCACATCTTGACATCTTCAAAACCACAATCTCGATCATCCACAGACACACATTAACACAAATCTAGAGAAAAAATACCACTATAACCATTCACAGACCCACATCAATACAAATATGGTGGGAAAAATATTTACTAACATGGAGACATCATGTCTTTCAATTTTAGTGGTACAAGAAAAAGATCGGAGTCAAAGAAGATAACAAGAGAAAATCAGGCCAAATGAGGTGGTGGTGCGTCCTGAAAAAGAAAGAGAAGGAAATTAAGTTTTCGTTAGATCCAACCCTATATTCAGCTTTTTATTAGATCCAATCCGTTCACTCTCTCTAAAATTTAAAGAAATATAACTTTCTAAATGATGACCGAAAGATTCTAATTAGGTTATCGACAACACAAGAAAGAAGAACATATTGTTTTAGAAACCGTTTACCCTTTTCCATCATTATGGGCAATCAATAACTTGAAAAGTCGTTAATCTAACACTAATTCGACATAAACCCAAGCCATAGACATTACGAACGAATTGGATTTACCATTAGATGGTCTACTAAATCAAATGGATATAAAATCGGATCAAGAAAGGTAACAACCATAACTTCTGATGAAAATGTTTTTTTTTTCCATACTAGAGATGAACTATAACGGTACATGCTACATTCTGTAGGGTCCACGATGATGTTTATATGTCATTCAACCTATTCATAGTAACAAAGATACATGAGTAAAAGAAAAAAAAATAGCAAATATCATATTTATCCAAATGATTTGGGGCCACCAATAACTTTTCAACGGTCTCAGATAAATCACCTCTGTTTCTTGTGTTGTGATCCTACTTCCTTGACCCGATTTATACCAATATGTATTATAATTAGCTCTTGAAATGAAAGGAAGGTGTGGATCGACATCATGCCTCACAATGAGCCCCACTTTAACTTTTTTTACTATCTAGCTCAATTCACCTTCCATATATTAATAACTGTCAGGTGCAGGGCTCAATACGTAAGGGTATTTTTGTCCACAGTAAAGTTTAAAAAGTATAAGAGGGTCAGTTAAGAAAAATAGTTTCAGCCCGAAACAAGCGAAAAATTTAACCGTGCAAGGAGGCCCGTACGGTCAAAATCCCTTTAATAATCTCACAAGAGAGTCAGATTGTGTGCTTCCTTACGGAGATGTGGAGGGGCCCACAGTGTGATGTATCAATTAATTATCTACTCCATTCCGTTTCTAAGATTAGGCCCACCATATGAGACTAAGAATGAGGCAGGAACAACTGTAAGATTGGGCACACCATAAGTGACTCTTGCATTTAATGCTGGGTGCATTCAATGCAACCTGAGCTCAGTATTTAGTGTGGTCGACCTGGCCGTTGGACCTGTTCATTCTTAGTCTCATGTGGTCGGCCAGATCTCAGACATGAAATGGACTGAGTGGATGAACAGATAAGTAATGGTGGGCCCTTCCACAGTTCGGCCATACTGAGGAAGGACGCAATCAGACTCCTCTCACATGGAACACGTGGGTGAGGAGGTGCGAAGGGGAATGTACTGGAAACATTTGCATCGCCTTTCCCTGCAGAGCATAAAACACGTAAGCTGTGTGGGGTCCACCATGTTGTCCCATCAGGTGCGCTCCTTAATAATATTCCCTGGAACGGAAAATTCAGCCCGATAGTAACTCAAATGGCCACACCAAAGGTAACAATGGGGACTAGATAGGGCTCTCAATGGGTCAGATCTAGATCGGATCCAGTTGGAGCCGGCTCCAAGTCCATATATCTATAGACAGATTCGGATCGGATTCGGATCCAACTCGGATCCAAAAGGTGATATCCATATCTGATCCATTTATAAATTGTTAGATCCATTTCCGATCCAAAATCTATATAACCATCGGATTCGGGTCGGATCTAGGTCCAAATCCACCCCGTTACACATCTAAAAAAATATATGATATAAAATACATAATATAATATATTTAATTTAGTAGAAAAATGATGCAAATCCCTCTATTTTCTATGGTATGGTTGGTGGACATGGCCTAAAATAATTTGTAAAAAAGATAGCTAGCATGAATATAACATATACATTAAGGTGACAATGAAGTCGGATCTTAATCAGATTCGGATTAAACTCGGATATGTTCCTGTGAATCCATATTCTGTCCATTTAAGTAATCGGACCTATTTTAATATCCAAATCTGTCCATTTAACTAATCAGACCTATTTTAAGATCCAAATCCGCATTATACGGATTCGGAGCGAATCAGATCTCGGATCTGGCCCGCTCCATTGAGAGCCCTAGGACTAGATGCCAATCGTAGGTTTACATCTGGGTCCACCATGATGTCCTTCATTAAGCCATTCATCAGGTGTACCTCACTTGGACGAGGGAAGATTAAAAAAAAAAAAAAAATTCAACATGATATAAAACTTTGGAGGCCACACCATGTGAACTTAAGAGGTTTTAGGCACAATGTTACATTTCCCCTCCGGTGGGACTCATATAAGTTTTTGTTGGGTTGATCTCTTGTACATACGGCATACATCAGGTTTCTCACCTAACGGACGGAATGGATTTTACATATACAACATGGTGGCCCAACACTCTACATGCATAGCTTGGGTGTTTTACCGGCTGCGTAGCTCACAGGTGTTGTAGACGAATCCGGATCAAATCGTCAGAAGTCGCATTTATGAGTGCAAATAGTCCAGGTTGAAGGCACGTGGATCAAATAGTCAAAAGATCGCATATTTTAGTGTGGATAATCCCGGCTGAAGGCACTTGAAATTCACATATATAGCTGGGTGTTTCTACCGGCTGCGTAGTCGTCAAAAGTCGCATTTATGAGTGCAGATAGTCCGGGTTGAAGGCACATGGCTGAAATTCCAGGGCCGTCGCTTCTCATTGGTAGAAATGAACCCACATTTCCCTGATTGCTAACTACCGAATACGACTTTTAACGTGTGAACTTTTGTAGCCACACCATAAATTTTGTGTTAAATTTACGGGAGGGAATAAGGTGTTACGGTGTTACCTCGGGAACAGCTTAATGGGTATTACCCCTACTGTGTGGCCCACATGGATAGTATTTTGTATATCCATGCCGTTCATCCATTTCTCTAGCCTATTTTAGGATGGTTCTCCAAAATTCATGCAAATCCAAAGCTCAAGTGGACCATACCACTGGAAAAAGTGTTGATTGAGTGCCACCATTAAAAATTCCAAAGAGCTCATCTTAAGGTTTTGTTAATGTTTATTTGCAATCCAAGCTCTTGATAATGTTAAGAAGGTATGGATGAAGGAAAAATTTAAAGATCAGCTTGATCTAAAGCTCTTGTAACCGCAAAATGCTTATAATGATTATTTATCACTCTTTCTATAGGTATGGCCCACCTGTTCAAGGTTTTGTTAATGTTTATTTGCAATCCAAGCTCTTGATAATGTTAAGAAGGTATGGATGAAGGGAAAATTTAAAGATCAGCTTGATCTAAAGCTTTTGTGGCCCGGCAAAATGCTTATAATGATTATTTATCACTCTTTCTATAGGTATGGCCCACCTGAGAATTTGATCTTCTTATAATTTTGGATAGCATCCTAAAATTATGCATAACAACAGATGGACGGCATGGATATACAAAAAATACATCAAGGTAGGCCCCACATGGTAGGGGTAACACCTACTAAGGTGTTACCAATGTTACCCGGGTAACATCTAATTCGGTGCGTAAATTTACACTCTCCATCAATTTTGTGTTAAATTTACACTCTCCAGCTAGCATGCAACTATCTTCCACGAGTTTTTCTGCCACGCTACAGTGAGTGCTCAGCATTGAAATCCTCATGAGGCCACGGAAGTTTTGTATCAAGCTAATGCTAGTATTTTAAGTTCATCCGAGTGGTAGTAACTTTATGAACGGTTTGGATGACATATAAATATCATGATGGGCGTTTTCATTCAGTGTTTGTAATTCATATAATGTGGCACGCATGAGTTTCGGATCTGCCTCATTTTTTGGGTTCTCTTCATGTCCTGCTGAGTATGTAAAACTGATGGACAGGATAGATTTTTGACAGACCGTGGTGGCCCCGCATAGCTCCTAGTGGTGTTCGTTTCCCTCTTACACAAGAAGCGTCTGAATCGGGATAAACTGATAATGATAAAATTTCCTTCTTAAATTCATGGCTTACTTATCCATGATGCAGTAGAAAGTGACCGCTGATTTCTTTTTCATTTCCTGCATATAAAAACGAAATCGCATGCGTACCTCAGGCAGTGGCTACTTTCTCTGACGTAGCATGTATGAAATCCACACCGTCCATCATTTACATTACCATTGTTTAGCCTTAGATCGCTAAATCAAATCAGGTTGATTCAACAATTAGGTGGGCCATTCAAATGAAATTATACCTAAAACCTCTAAATTCACATGGTAAGGTCCATTTGACTTTTAGAGTACTGTGGTTTTTGAGCAATTATTTTATCCTTATGAGCACATCAGGTGAATTGATTGGATGGTTTATAAACACCATCGGTGGGCCCTAAACAAAATTAATTGTGAGTGTTCCATCCCAACTTTTCCTATGCTGTGGTCTACCTAAATTTTGGATTATCATGAATTTTGGGTTCAACGGTTAACATTAGACAGCGTGCCTGATGGACGGGGTAGATCTTATGAAAGTTTCACCCACGTGCCTCTGGAACTGAAACTAACCCGGGTGGGTACCAAGAGCGATGTACGCTGGCGCCGTGCTGATAGAGAGTATTGTTTGCTAATGCGCACGATTCGGTGGTACACATGAGGACACATTTCCATGATTAAAATCACAGGTAAAAGATGTCTTCCTCATCAAGTTTCGCGTGGGGTCCACCGTGATGTGTGAATGGCGTTAACTCGACGTAATGGGTCACCTCACTGTGAAATTAGATTCCTCGAAACAGGCTGATACAAGTAGGCATGGCAACGGGTCGTGTTGAACCGTGTTCGTGTCCTGTCATATCGTGTTCATGTCAAAATTTTGCTCGACCCAAAACCAAGCCGTCAAATAATGGGTCAAAATCTAGAAATCCAAATCCATTTATTAATTTAATGGGTTACTCTTAACCTGACCCGTTTAACCCGTTAGGCCAGTTAGGCCAATTTAATGGGCCACACCATTGATGAAGACAACTGACAGTCTGACCCAACATACAGCTGTGGTCCACCAAGTGGGCCCATTCTATCACCGAAAATAATAGGATTCACTAGTGAGATGTGGAGGAATTACATGTACATTGCAATATTGAATATGATGGAGTGTCCAGGTTCATAGGTAGGCTATGGTTTGGTGATCTTGACCATTATGTTAACGGGTTAAACGAGTTCACGGATGAAACACTGACCTGACCGTTATGTTAACTGGTCTTAACGGGTCAACCTGTTAATGACCTGACTTGATAAGGCTGGACCGAACACTACCTTTTCCTGCATTCCTGCAGGTTAACGGCTCGTGTGGAGTTTTGCCAGGCCTCAATATAAGTTTGTTGTGCGTCAGCATATGAATCAGTAAGATTTTTGCGTGGTTGTCATTTGTTTTTTATACTGTGGCCCACCTATAATATTCATGGTGACGTGGAAGCACACCACATGGTGGGCCACAGACCGGCATAGGCAGGTGAATAGACAGCATGAGTAAGGAGGTGAATTACTTTTACGTGAAGGTGAATAACAGAGGATCCGGCCTCCTGTAGATGAGCTTCACTACAGAGCTTCCATACGCGTGTGGAAGCCAGATAGATTCATATGTGGGCACACGTGTCATAATGTCAAACTTGTGAGATTTCAGAAAATCATATCAAAACGTTTGAATAGCTGGAAAAAGCTAACCATCCGTTTACCTTGTCCAAGATCCACCTCAGCAGTAAAATTGTCCAACCTCATGGAATGCTTAAATCTCACACGTCTTTCTTATTTGCACATGTGCTCACATGTGAATGAGTTCAGCTCTACATGAGTATTGAATTAGCAAATTTACTTAAATCAATTACCAAAACATGAATAATTTCCCTGATGAAATAATGCCTTTCGGGACCTTTTGAGCACCACAAGGCCGAGAAGATAGTGATTTGGTCCGACCCAGGTTGGATGGAGGGCAAGCTGAGAAGCCAGACCATTCAAGGCAGGCACCACGTTTAATATGAATCAGTTTTGAGTAACCTAATTGCCAGTTTGAATTGCTTCTGAGGCAGGCTAAGGTCAAGATATATAAATGGGTTGCAGGTCATGCTTAGGCTAAAGAAAGCTGCCCATATAAGTAGGATGGTTTTTGGGCTTGGGTTGAACTTTCCCGACCTGCTTATCAATGTGCTGGACATATGACCCAAACTGCAACAAATAATAGAAGACTTGAGTATAGAAAATACTAAGTATGAAAAAAATAATTGAAGATTGAGTACTATAGAAAATACATGCATGTATGCATGTACTAAGGGCCCGTTTGGATACCTCCAAATAAGTTAACTTTTTCTACTTACAGCAGTAGATAAGTAACTTATTTTAGATAAGTTAGTTTGGTTTATGACTAGTTATAAGTAAACTTTTTTACTTAAAATTACTAAATCACTTCAGTTAATTCTTTTAGCTTTTCTACTTTTAATGCGTTGCTGAAGAGAAGCATAGGAAGATGAAAGAGAGGAGAAGCTGATAAGTATGTTGTTTACCAAACATACTTATCTGTTAATGAGTAGAAACCAAGATATATAAGCTACTTGAGGCATAAGTAGCTTAAGTACCTTAGATCCAAACGCCCCCTAAGTGGTCACAGCCAGGCATATCTTTTAGCTCCATATTCCATTCTTAAACATGAGTCCATTGGTGCTGGTTCAGGTCATTCCAGCTTGCTTACAACTAAATAGGTTGCCTTAGGATTGATCTTGGGTTTGAAGAACTTTTAAGCGAGTTGGGCTAGGCCATTGGATGATGGGTTGGGAGTTTGATTTGAGTTGGAATTCTTGGCTTGTTTCCAAAATGGGTTGGACTTGACCCAAACCAAACCCATTCGCACCCTTGCACGTGCGATTTACCCATTGCTCAAACCTCACTTGAAAATCCCAAGTCCAATTGGTGGCTGGCAAATTGGCAATTATCACAATATAAAAATAAAAAATAAAATGTTTGGCAGTCCTTTGTAAGTTCCCATTCTTCTAGCGGTTAAGATCATCTGACCAGAGAGATTCTTAGCATAATGGCCATTGATGGTGGTTCCCACCAGATGGACACACACCATATTGAAGATTGAACTATCTACTTGTCTAACTCTTCTATTTGGACAGTTTTGTCAACTGCAAGTAACTTCATGGCAGGCACCTTAACATTTCATATGTTCAAGGGAGTGGAAAAGGCAGCAATACACGACCCATTTCTCATTTATTGTGGAAGGGTTACTGCAAAACTACTTTGGATAAGATGGGAAAGATGATTCAAAACTAAGACTACTGTACCATGAAAAAGCCAATAACAATGGTTCAAACTGGAACAAAAGGCTGCCGGCGGCCCAATAGACAAAAAACACGCAGGTGGATCTCTCTTGGTTGAGGCTGCATTCATTTATTCAACTTGACACGTGTAAAACATCCGGGTTGAGAGAACTAACCCAAAAACAGCATTTCATTTAAATCAAACATATGTAGAACACATTGTTCAAAGTTTCAAACCTGCTACTGAATTTATCTGTACAAATGTTTCCCAATAGACCCCAAATTAAGAGATTAAAGAGCCATTTCTCACAACCCAAAAATCACATACATATCCTAAAGCATTTCTAACATAATGGAGGCATAATCAAAGTGGTCCATGGCCCCACAGCGTGTTATGTTACAATAAAAGAACAGGCCTAGCTTCCCCCACTTTGCATGGGACTTAAGTGGCCCAAATCAAGTCTATAAGACGAGCCGCCCAACTGCAACATGTGGTGGGTTTACACCAGTGTCCCTCGCATGAATGCGCCATAACTGACAGGCATGTTCCTGGATGTGTCTCACCATCATTCCATCAAAACATATTTACACGGAGAAACCATGGAAGTATGAAGGCTATGACCAGGCATGCCATCAAAAAATTACAGAATGGCTGTGCGCGCCAGCATCTCCCTCTCTCTGAGGAACTACTAGTACCGATACGCAACCTCCTCCTCTCATTCCACTCCTCCATGAATCGGTTGTCCCCTACCCCGGTGACATTTTTTGCAGCCTCACCACAAATTTCACAACTCCTGCATTGCCATAAAAAGGAAAAGCTATCACTCATGAGGTGGTCTTTTACCATGCATTCTGGATATGCTTGCAACCTAAAAGGGAAGTGCTGATATTTAGAGCAGAGTGAAGGGTGGGTGGGATACTTCAAAATTTTCACTCTCCAAAGGAGGATCTCCCATGGATATAATGTAAGCACTCAGCTCTCTTAGAGAAGATTTTAATTACCTGGTTATTAATGGACCTCTCTAGTCGGATGGGTCTTCCCAGCCATGGGGCTGGAAGGTGGAAACTGCAATAAATTGCCAGGCTCATCCTTTCTGGTAACTTCATTTTGCATTGAGAAGAGTTAATTGTATTGTGCTGCTTATTATTTACCAAAATGGTCTTCTGGCCATAATAAACTAAGTTATGTCATATCTCAAGCCCATCCCTTCGGCATTCTTTAGGGTAATGAATTCCCAGTTTCAAATGCTGTTTTAGTGTATGATTATTAACATAGTATCACAGCCTAACTACCTACGTTTTAGTTGTTTGTTTGCTCAAGAATTGATTGGTCCATCACTCTCCATGACGATTCTTTTCTGTTTCTATGTTCTCTTGGAGCCCACATCAAGTTAGAAACAGCCAGATTGTCTGCACAAACAATTTTCGGTTGTAACCACGGTTTAGAAACTCGAATTCACTTGAAGGTCTGTTGTATCGAGTAACTTGGCTGAGTTTCTTCCAAGTTTGTGGTCATATTTAATATTTAAGATCTAATAAATGTACAAATATTATAGATTTTTGACAACTATCGAGTTTTGTTGAGTGAAGTTTTCTTCGAGTCTTGATTGTGTAGTGACTAAATTGATCTTTTTCTCTCATCTTGATGAAATCTGATCATCTTGAGTCAACTCTGCCAAGATTGAGTCGAGTTTTTTTCTTTCTTCTTTTTGAACTGTCGTTCAATCGAGTTGCCAATATAATTGCTTCTTCTAGTATTTTACAAATATTTGGTAGTTGGTAGATGGATGAATCCATGTCAAATTCATGGATTCACGAGAGGCACAGAACACGGTTACTGTCCAAAGTGCTACTTGAGAATTTGGAGTGGAAGAAAAACTTTGCAATTTTGCCTTTCTATTTTAGTCATATAAAAGATTATTCTATTGATTACTTTACAGAATTATATTGAAAAATATATCGGGACAGGTTTTGTTTTAACATTCCCTCTGCCATTATGGAAACTTAGTGTGCATGTAAAAAAAAAAAAAAATCGACAGAGAAATTGAGAAGGTCGAAACTTAATATTTCCAATGTAGATGTCACTCATTTCAAATAGTCAAAAGGTCATATACCCAAAAGGAAGCATCTCGCTTCTAAATGACCCCCAAAATTTTGCACTCACAACATGATTCAACAAAGTGAATAAAGGTGCAGATCAGAACCTATTGTAGGACAGCAATATCTTCTGCTCATAAAATTGAGAGCATGTGCAAAAGAAAATAGCCATAGGCCAAGCAAACAATCATAGGCATTATACCACAACTATGGTGTGGGGGACATCTCCTACTGTATATGTGACATCTACCTCAAATCTGAACTGCCGGAATAATGTTACCCACTGAACATTGGTTCATATCCCCATAATCATATTAATAAGAGAGTCCTGACAAGTTGAATTTGGACCTTCTACTACTTTGCATTTTTTACTGTCAATTAGATATCTGCTAATCAGCCAATTCAGATCCTACTTTTGGTGTAATTTTTGGGTTATAATCTATCTATAGTAGGTCCACTATTTGGATGTTTGAATTATATTAAGGGAGCTCTCCTGCTACATAGTTGAGGTCTAAAGGCCCGCAGCTTATCATTCCCCTTCCATTTGACTACCAGCACAAAAGGCTCCGGTTGCTCATGTCCTTGACTAGACCCCGTCTACCAAAACAGAGGCATTTCTGCCATCATTTCTGTTGAGACTTCAAGAATTTAAGAGATGTAATGTGTGCTTTGGACCTATAAAAGTAGATAGTTGTCAATTCAGTTTCTTGTTTTAAATGGGATTGTATAACTTAAAAAAAAGAAAAAAAAAGAGCTGTGGAACTTGAATAAAAACAGCAACAATTGAAACAGCTTAGGACTTGCAGATCAAGATGGACACTTTGAATGGAAGGTTTTTCCCCTCTTTTATCAATTGCAGTTTTTTCTCTTGTTTTCAAATACAAACTAAACTACTGCATCAAGTGTAACTGAAATCCATATAGATTGTATCATTTTTCCTTTGGAGTCAATCAGATATGGGCAGTAATGAGCAATTCAATATCCAACGAAGATGTAATGCAACGAGTTAAAAATAAAAAAATAAAAAAATCCATGGTAATGAAGAAGAGAAATACCTGTTCCCTTTCAGCTTAAACCAGGTCTCAGCACAGTGCCGATGGGAGATGCCAAGTTCATCTTTACACCCACAACCAAGCTGCATCAAATCCGAACCGTCCGATCGGCGATCAGAACTCAAATGACAAATCCGACAGACCTTCTCCCCATCCCAATTCCCGCTATTCAATCCTCCACTGCCACATCTGACATCAACGGCAATGCAGGTGTCTCTCTTCGGTTCGGAAACATTCGCTTTCAGCTCTTCGGCTGCTGTTACCTTACTCACCTGCAACACATCAAGCTTAGCTGCAGATCTCACTTCAATTACAGTCTCCGATGCGACTGGATCCGACGAATCAGCATCTGTTACAGTGTTGGATGTACTTGGATTCGTCAAATTGTGACTGATTTCTTGACAACCTGTTATTGTGTCTGATGCACCTGGATTCGTCGAATTGTGACTGATTTCTTGCTGACCTGTTAGGGTGCCTGATGCACCTGGATTTGTCGAATTGTGACTGATTTCTTGCTGACCTGTTACGGTGTCTGATGCATCTGGATTCGTCGAATTGTGACTGATTTCTTGCTGATCTGTTACGGTCTCTGATGCACCTGGATTCGTTGAATTGTGACTGATTTGTTGCCGATCTTGTATCTCATGATCCATTCCTTGCTTTTATCTCACTGCATTCTAAAAAGACAAAAAGCCCTAAATTTTTACTCCCTGCATCTCAGATCTTCCTTTCTTTTGTGAAATCGATCTCACTGTCTCGTTTCCTACAGAGAGAACTGAACGATCTTTGGCAACCACAAAGCAGAGGAACAAAACCGTAAAAGTCCCGAAAAACTCAGATTCAAATTCAGATCCTCAAACCCTAAAATCAACATGAATACCAATCATTCACAGAGAAAACCCTAAATCTCGAGTTTCCTCAACCCAGTGTCTTTTCAAAATAAACGGCTCAGATTGACAACATCTCTTCTGGCCTTCTTCATGACGTTTCTGCATCAGATGCTCTGTAATCGCTGGAATTTCTTCTTCAAACTACAGAGTCAGATTACGTCGTAGTAGTAAATTGCATTAAATAAATGAAAAAAGAAAAGAAAAAGAAAAGAAAAGATAAGATAAAACATAAAATAATAGAAAAAGGAGGTCTCTTGGTGGAGCTGTCCGTCTCCTTCTTGAAAACTGCGGGCGTTTTGGGATTTAGCTGAAGAGATGATTCTTCCATGACTTCTACAAGCGAAAGCTGACCTCTACTCACATCCGTCCGCTTTCCAAGCAATGGATTGGATGGTTTGTATTGTTTGATCAAAGGGATTCTTTAGGTTCAGAGATCCATGGTGAATGCACTACATGGATGGTTCAGATTGTCGAATGGGCCTATCTTCTGTTGTGTAGCGTGTGGTTGAGATGGCTTGAAAAGTCCCATCCGTGCGATGGTGGGCCATGAACGTGGGCTGCTGTAAATACAGGACAGTCCATGTGTACTTTTTGCAACTTGGAGTGTGTATTCCTTTTCTGTGTACTGAAATGTCAGTTCCAGGCCAAACCGGTGAACCGGCCCATGTTGGCAGACTGTAATTGGACGCGGTTCAGGTGGTGTTTCGCACACCAACCCAGTGGCCGTCTGTCCATGTGTTGGGCGCTGTTTGCCCAACTTGATGTATGTGATTTATATCCACGCCGTCCATCAGTTTTTCGATATCATTGTAGGGCATGAACCCAAAAACGAAGGAGATCCGAAGTACAAGTAGACCACACTACAGAAAATAGTGGGGATGGTGACAGCCACCGTTGAAACATTTCTAGGGTCCACCGTAATTTTTATTTTTCATCCAATCTGCTGATAAGGTCACTCAGACATGGATTAAGGGATAACACAAGTTTCGTCATTTGTGGCCTCCATGAAGTTTTTAATGGTGGACGTTCAATCACCACTGTTTCCTCTGGTGTGGTCCACTTGACCTTCAGATCTTCTTTATTTTTTAGTCTACGCCCTAAAAGGAGTTGAAAAAAATGGATGGATGGCGTGGATATAAAACACATAGATGAAGATGGGCCCCACAGAGCCCAACACATCGACACACTACCAATGGGGATGGTGTGGGCAACACCACCTAATCAGCATCCAATGGAATTAGAGGATTTAATTTAATGTGCTGAAGTACAAGAAGCCCAGACTCCCGCAGCCATCCACAGTAAACGTGGCATAGATGTAACTGAATCCAAACCTTCCAACGGTGGGCATCACTTTATATGGTTTGTATTCCCAAACAGGAAACCTATTTGAATGGTTTGATCTGAAAGATATGTATGCGACTTATTCAGTTGCTATGCGCGCGCGTATGATTAATCGTACCATGCGACAGTCAAAGTTTGTTTCTACGGATTAAAAGAAGCTTCGTGGCTCATTCTAAACCGTCAAAATCTTGCACCATCAAAAGTGGCTCCCACCACTTTTAACGGTTTGGATTGAATATATACCACTTCTATAGTGACAGTGACACTCTCCAAAGAATGGTTTGAGAGATGATGTACTGCGTTAGCGTCACCAGGCTGTTGGTACTAGTTACACGGATGGCGTCCCTCCAACTAACCCAGGGCGACGCGGGCGAGAATGACGTGGAGAAAGTTCATCGGATCTAGCCCGTCCATTGGTGTGCTGCCATAGTTTTTGTTAATTTTCAAAGTACATTGTATTTGTAAAGTAGTCGTCATTATTTACACTTACACTTGTAATTCCCTAAAGTTCTTTATGTTTTTACACAAAATACAGATGGAAAAATATTTTTTTCACAGAAACTGTGGAGCCCATATATGGCATATCCATGCCTTTCTTCCATTCCATCAGCTCCTTTTCAGTGCATGAGTCCAAAATTGAAGTAGATCTAAAGCTCAAATGAACCACATTTTGTAAACGGTGAACCCCTATTGTTGGGAAGGGATTGCGTCCTACACCGCCTGGACAATAATCCGTCTGGGCAGGGCTATGTGGAACCCACCATGATATGAGGGTTTTATCACACTATCCATTCATATTTCCAAATCATTTTAGGATATGAACAGCCACCAATAAAAACTTTTTGGGAGCTGCGGAAGTTTCAAATCAAGCTAATATTTGTGGGGATGGTAAAAAAAACATCATGGTGGCCCTTAGAAAGGTTCCAACAATAAGTGTTTTTAACACTTTTCTTCATTTGGTGTGGTCCACTTGAGCTTTGGACCTGCCTCATTTTTGGGCTCATGCCTTAAAATGATATGAGAAAAGAGATGGACGGTGTGGATAAAACGTTAAATCACAGTGTGCTTCGCAGAGCCCTGCTGGATGGATTATTGTCCAGGCGGGGGTAGGATGTAATCCGCTTCCCAATTAATGATAAACAAGAGCTGAACTATAGCCACATGCGGGCATTTACAATGTGATTAGAAAAATCAAACAGGCCTAAAAATCAGACCAACCTTAGAGAACGGTGTAAAATCATATCTAAGATCCACGTAAGTCTTTTGATACCCTGATTTTGGAAGAATCCTTTGGTGGGTGTATTGGATGACTTATACACACCACTTCGGGCCTTACACTTATTTTGAAATCAACTGATCACTGGTGTCCAAAACCCTGAGTGGTGCAGCTAATGGACGGGGTGGATCTCAACCACATCAAGTCCCCTCGTGTGCAAACACCGGGTGGTGCAGCTAATGGACGGTGTGGATCATCTACATCAAGTCCTCAAGCAGGCCCACATGAATGGAGATTACATACAACAGGCCGTTGTGTGTACCACGTCTGATAACGATCATGCCGTCAATGAAAAAGATGCCTTTGTCCACGCTAGACATGTGATATATATTGAAAAGTATCGTTTCCACGGCACGAAATGATAATTTTATCCTTTAATTATTGGATGCGTTAGATCACTGGATCTAGCGAAGGGAGACTTTCCACTGGAACTGATCGTGTAGAATGGTATAGGACCATCTCTTTTCAGTACACATGGCGGAAGATGTCTTAATCTGGGTTGTCCATCTGATGGGCTCCATGATGGATGGCTCACGTTTCAATCTGCCAAGTATACTATAATCCGGCCGAGTAAGTATGATCGTACGCATGCACTCACCCGATGAATTACATGGGCATTTGTGCGGCAATCGAGAACTTGTCTACAGGGGTCTCACCCTACAGGCCATAACCCAACAGTCGATCAGATTTGGAAAATCCCAACCATCCAGTTAATGTAGACTTGTTAAGTTTGGAATGTTGATTGTGTCGTCTCTAATCTTGGCGGATGTTTCAGATGGCCACGATGTCCAACTGTGCAAGAAAGGACAGGTTTCCGTCTGTACTTGAGCCCGCAAGTGGGAGAGCCGATTTGGTGAGACCCCGGCCACATGCAAGACAGTGCGGCCCCTACCGTAGGGTTACTGTGGGGCCCACATTGTTGTATGTATTATGTATCCACGCCGTCCATCCGTTTTTACAGATCATTTTAGGTATTATCCAACAAATGAAGTAGATCCAATTATCAGGTGGACGATACCATAAGAAACAGTGGTGATTGACTATCCTACCATTAAAAACTTCCTAGCAAGCACCTTAATGTTTCTGTAGTGTTTATTTACCATCTAATCCATTGATAAGGTCAAAAAATCCTGGATGAAGGGAAAAAACAAATATCATCTTGATCCAAAACTTTTGTGGCCCATTAATGGTCAATCACCACTTTTTCTTAAGTTATGGTCCACCTGATTACTGGATCTGGTTCAGTATTGGGTTGGTGGCCTAAAATGATCTGTAAAAACGGATGGACGGCGTGGATACATAATAGATACATCAAGGTGGGCCCCACAGTAACCCATCGTAAGGGCTGCACCGGCCTCACCTGATCCGCTCTCAGCAAGTGGGTGCGGTCAGGACCGTGGGATCTACCGCGATCTACCTCGATGTCTGTATTGTAAATCCACGCCATCCATCCCTTATCCACACCACAGGAAACGGTGGTCATTAAACGTACGTCCATTATTAAAATCTTCATAGGGCTCTACTGTAATGCTTATTTGCCAGGTCATATACATTCCCTACATTAATAAAGGGAAAACACAAGTAGCATATTGATGCAGAACTTTTGTGGCTCTAAGAAGTTTTTAATGGTGGATATTCAATAACTAATATGTGGTTCACCAGTGCCCTTAATTAAACTGGCAAAATTGATGGACGGTGTGGATATACAAAACATAAATTGAGGTGAGCCCCACGGTCAGGGCCGCGCCCACCTGGCTGTATCCGGGCGTCCCACTTAATCCCGGATTTCGGCCTTTTATCCCGTATGCGGTTGCGGCACGGTTACGATCCAAAGCGGTAGGGGGGTCCGGCACGGACGTAGTACGCGAGTACACCCGTTAACTGGAGTTCCTGCAAAACTAAGCTTTATGGGGCCACCACCATGTCCAAGTAAAATCCACTCTGTTCATTAGTTCATGTTAAGATAAAAGCCCAAAAAGTGAAGTAGATCCAAGGTCCAGGGTAAGCCACACCACGGGAAACAGTGAGGAGCGGATCACGTCCTGAGTGCACTGAGTAAACTCTACGGGGGCTCACCGTGATTTATGCCTGTTATCCACATTGTCCATTCATTTTATAGCTCGTTTTAGTGTATGAGCCCAAACTTGAAGCATATCCAAAGATCAAGTAGACCACACCACAGAAACAGTTTGAATTGAACGCCTACTATTGTAAGCTTCTTGAGGGACACAGAAATTTTGGATGAAGATGATATTTGTGTTTTCCCTTCATCCATCTCTGTGTGACCTTATGAACAATTTAGATGTCAAATAAACATCACTATGGGCCCTAGGAAGGTTTCAACAGTGGACGTCATTTCCACTTTTTCATGTGGTGTGGTTCCCATGAGCTTTTGGATATGATTCAATTTTGGTATCATGCCAAAAAAATTATTGTACTGCATGGATAAGACACATACGTGCATGGTGGCCCCACGGAGAGTACGCTTAGGGGTAAAGAACGTCCACCGCTGAAATCTTCCCAGGGCTCATAACATCCAACCCGTTCACAAGGTAATTCCCACCTGGATGAAGGGAAAAGACAAATATTAGCCCGGTCCAAAACTTCTTTCAGCCTTTCAACGATAAGCATTTCCTTCCCCACTGTTTCCTGTGGTGTGGTCCCACTTGGGTCTTGAATCCGCCTCACACTCGGGCTCCACTGTAACATGAACTGTAGAAACTGATGGACGGTATGAATTTTACATGTACATCCCGGTGGTCTATTCAGGAACTCCCTCTAACAGGTGTTGCAGTAAACTCGAGCTCCATTTAAGCAATGCTGCCGGCAGTTAAGATCACGGCTGCTGGAAGAGAAACGTTGATATATCCAGAAGAGCGTGATGAATGATACACAAACACTTAGAAATTACTTTGAAATTGCGTACGCGGGACGTAGCATTTGAGTCAAATTAAACTGTCCAGGTGGGTCCCTGCTTAGATATGAGCCTAAAATTAGGCTCATTTGATCATCTAACTATCTTGTCATTGGACAACTAAAAATAAAAAATAAAACATTCAATGCCCATCTCAACAAACACGTGTCGGCAAACCAGAGGATAGGAAGTTAGGATTGTTCAACTAATCTGATTTTGGGACTTTGACCAGGGACAGTGGGTTCCACAACAGGGAAGACTGTTGAGCCAGGGTGGCAATGGTTGGGTCAGCCCGCAGGTCAACTTGTTCGGCCTACTGTTAAGGTGGGTTCAATCCAAGCTAAATGGCCAGTAGGTTGGGCTCGGGCTAGCTAGAAATGTGGTCCATTTTAGTGTCTAGCTCTGGCTTGGGTTGAACCATACCTAAACCAATCCACCCACATTTGTTATTATTGCACCATATGATCAGACCCAACGTAACTGAAAATTGGAACAAAATAAATAAGCACACAGATGATTATGACTGTTTTGTGCATGTATCCCATGATTGGCTAAGTTGTGCGTAGCCTTAGCTTCATGGTAGGTTGGGTTGGTCAGTTGAGCTCCTCTCCATTTACAATTAAATGGGTCTAGCCAGATTGGGCTACATAAACTTTAAGTGGGTCAGGTCAGGTCAGATCAAAGGATACTGGGATGTGGATTGGGGCTCCTTTAGTAAATGGTCAACCCAACCCAACCTGCTTGAACCCATTTCCAATACAGCCCCGGACCTGATCTCCTCTAAGGCATTATGTATGTGGCAGTGCCAAGTATCAAATAACTAACTAATTATGATGGTGCCTAAGTAACTTACCTGGCCCAATCCTTAAACAAGTTTAAAATAGCGGGCCCAAATCCAATTAAATTTTTAAATGGCCCTATTTTAAGATCTGGCCCACTAAATTAGTTGGGATATCTCAGTGATCCATTGTCATGCCTATACTTTTGAGGGAGCTTGTGGGGGAAAAAGTGGGAGACTGGCATATTCTTAGCAGGTAAAATATCATTAACCAGGATTATGGCCCTTCATAGAGTCCCCATCATTTTTAGCTTGTTTGCAATTACTGCTACAGCAACAGGCTCTTCTGTGGCACCTAAGGTCAATCCAAAGGTTCAAAAATACATTAAGAATGCCCACATATCAAGCGCATCGAAAGCAGGAAAAAGAGCTGAAAAATAAGAATTTTGCACGTGACATCCATCCATCCATTGGCGACATCCATCCAGTTCTGCTATAGATTGTTGCAACCCTTTCCTACCAGGGGGAAACATGGAAAAAACGATCTTTAACCCTTTAATAGCCTTCTAAGCCTATAACAAGGGGTGAAAATGATAGGAAAGGTATTAAGAACTGACTAGAGCCGGAACGCTACTGCACAAGTACCCTAATAGTCCACGACATCCTTATCACCCGTAGTATCCAGCACATTCTTGCGACAAGCACAAAAATCCAAATTGCTGTTGTTTGCATTTACCGTATTTGTCTTGAGTCCAGGAGAATCTAATGTGCAGCACACTAGTGATTCGGTGATAAATTGGAAAATTTGCTTTCTTGAGGAACAAAGACCCCACTCAAAAAGAGTTGTATCCGCTTGCAATTTTTCAGTGTTTTAAACAATAAAATCACATAGGATTCCAGATTATACTTCCTGAAGTGTGTGCTTGATGATTTGAAAGCAGTGGTTCTTTTACTCTAGAAAGGGTTAGCCATAACTAAAAAATTGGAGGGTTGGGGGCAAAAGTGGCCACTGCTTTGGTGGAACTTGGGATCCATCGATGCCGAATCCCAGACTGTGGGGCCCACAATGATGTATGTGCCTTACATCCATATGTCCATCCATTTGGACAGATTATTTTAGGGCACGATCCTAAAAAAGAAGCAGATCCAAATCTTAGGTAAACCACATCACAAGAAATAGTGGTGATTGAATATCTACCATTAAAAACTTCTCGGAGGCTATAGGGATGCTTATTTGCCGTCCAACCTGTTGATAAGGTCATAAATACCTAGATGAAGGGACCACACACAAAAATATCAAGTAGATCCGAAACTTTTGTGGCCCACAATAAGTTTTTAATCATCAATCACTACTGTTTCTCATGGTGCAGTGCACCAAAGATATGGATCTGTTTCATTTTTGGGATCATGTTGGGAAATGATTTGCCAAAACAGATAGACCATGTGGGTTTTAAGGCACATATATTGTGGTGAGCTCCATGGTCAGGGATCCACCGAACCTGCGCCTGGCAAAAATAGCGGCCTGACTCTTAAGCTTACCACATTACACTATTTCTTCAACAAACTTGTCACTAGTGTGGTACATTCAAAATAAGCGAAAGTTAGGCCACAGGTCACTTGGCACAAACAAGGAACAAACCTTTTCTTTCTACTGGAGAAAGTGGGAACACACTGTCTATAACTTTGTTGATTTTACAAAAGATTATATAAACATTCATTATTTTAGCTGCCGACAAAATTGTAGTTATTTATTTGGGTCTGAATCATATTCAATGTAGACTTGCAAGTAATCCTTTTGTAGACTTGATTTTAATTAGAGTTGGGAAAAAAAAAAAAAAACTCTAAAAGAAAGTGCAACCGGTGTGACTGATCTGATGGCGGATTGGCCTGATTCTGCATCAATTTTCTGTTCTCCACCATTCATGCCACGGCAAGAAGCTTACATGGAATATTTGATTTTGACCACTGATTTTTAGCTAAATGTGGATGGTTGAAAAGAAAATTTGCAATGGCTCATGTTCAACTCCATAAATATATGATAAAGGTGACTAGGGCTGTAAATGGTCGGGTTCAGGGTGGGTTTAGCCAAAACCAGACCCGCCCATTTACTAAACGGGTCTGGGTCCAAATTTTAGACCCAGACCCTTTTACTAAATGGGCGGGTCCGAGTCGGGTCCGAGTCAACCCATTAGACCCATTTATAAATGGGTCCAGGTCTGGTAGAGGGAGATCCACCTAGACCCTTTTATAAATGGGTCGGGTCCAATGGGTCCGGGTCTAGATCAAGTATGCAAGCATTTTACAAGGCTTAAAACCGGGTCTGGACGGGTCTAGGCTAGACAGGTCCTTTGAGACATAGACCAAACCCGCCCACTTTCTAAATGGGTTCGGGTCGGGTCGGGTCGGGTCTAATATAAAGGAAACCAGACCCAGACCCGTTTATTAACTGAGTCTGTTCTTGGACCCAGACCCGTACCATTTAACAAATGGGTCGGGTCTAAATGGGTTGGGTCCGGGTACCCCATCGGGTCGACTGACCCATTTACAGCCCTAAAGGTGACACGAGGGCTAAATTTGGTTGAATTTATTTATTTACACGCAACTAGCGGATTGGGAGAGAAAGTAGGTAATTGTTGAGTTTAAAGCATATTAAAAGATTAAAAAATATAGAAAGTAGCTAATTATTGGATTTAAAGTATATTTAAAAGATTAAAAAAATATAAAAAGTAGGTAATTATTGAATTTAAAGCATATTTAAAAGATTAAAAAAATATAGAAAGAAGAGAGGGGAAATCGAGGCCCTTACGGAGTGCGAGCGGATTAGGTGATACCCGGCCTCACCCAAGACCGCCCTTACGTGGGGCCCACCTTGATGTATATATTCCGTATCCACATGTCTATCCGTTTTTATAGATTATTTTTGGGGCCAAAAATGAAGAAGATTTATGTCTCAGGTGGACCATACTCTAGGAAACGGTGGTGATTGAATGCCCTGCATTTATTTGGAATCAGATTAGTCTGTTGATAATGTCACGTAAACATGGATGAAAGGAAAAAATAATGTAAGCTTGATCCAAAACTTTTGTGGCCCGTTAATTGTCAATCACCACTGTTTCTTGGGATAAAATGCTAAAATAATCTTTTAAAATGGATGAATCGTATGGATAAAGAATATATACATTAAAGTTGGCCCCCACGAAAATGGCCGCACCGCCTTCGGTGAATCCAGGGTCTCACCTAATCCGCTCCCTTTAGTCCCTTTAGCAGCCAAGCTATATGGGGCCATCGTAATGTATTTGCTTTATACACTCTGTTCATCTATTTTTCTAAATCATTTTAGGGCATGAGCAAAAAATGAGGCACATCCAAATCGCATGTATACTACGAACACAACAGGAAAAGTGGTTTTTAAATGTTCACAGCTAAAAACGTTTTAGGAGCTTCGAACACAACTAGAAACAGTGGTTTTTGAATGTTCACCATTAAAAACTTTTTAGGGGCAAAAACAGCTGATTTTTGTTTTTTCCCTTTCATCCAGGTACATGTGACAGGTTGGATGGCAAATAAACTTTACAGTAGGCCTTCAATCACCACTGTTTCTTGTGGTGTGGTCTACTTGAAATTTGTATCTGTCTCATTTTTGGGATCATGCTCTAAAATGATCTTAAAAAATAGATGGACGGCGAGGATAAAACACATACATCATGGTGGGGTACATAAAGCACCGTCCAGTAGCGACCTGGCAGCGTCAGTAGGCAACCCGCGTCCTTTTCGTATACTTTAGCTTTCACGTATTAGATAAGTTGAAGTGACGACTCTGTGCTTTCTTTTGGAAAGGGCATCCAATGCTAAACAGAAACATATTAATCAACAAAAACACCAAAATTCGGCAAAAGCGACACGTGTATGAAATCCATATCATTGATCTATGACCTGCCATGTGTGAGGCACATGATAAAAGGGAGGGAGCTCCTGTGGGACAGACGAAGGGCTAGTGATGTGTTAAGGAATCCAACCTGCACGGATGCCTCGCCTAAAAAAATGAGTACGGATCCTATGCCGGCTCCATGGTCCACGTTATCACATAGGTCATCATCGGTGCAACCTGATCACATTGATGTTATGCAGCCAACAGAGGATCCAGATAAAAAAAGAAAAAAAGAAAAAAAAAAACCCCTCAAGCCAAAAAAATCAGTCCGATCCAAAACTTAAATGGGCCTCAGAACAGGAACATATTAAGGGGAACATCCACCCGTTGATTACCATGGGGACCAATCGTATTGTGTATATATAATCAAGGCCGTTCAGGCCTTTCATCCAGTCCAGATGAAGGATCTGGCCAAAATTTAGGTTGTTTTGACTTAGGTGAGCCACTGTGAAATCCAAGCGTGGGTATTCCCTTTGATATGGCCTACTTTAGTTTTGAATCAAGCTGAGTTTTGGCTCTCATGGGTTTTCTAAGGTGACACATCTGACAGACGCCGTCGAATTCCTTGAACAAATCACTGGGCCCCACATCTACCCGGTACCACTGGAGAGCACCCCATGCTAAAAATCGTCCACAGCGATGTTAACAGCCGACCACAAAGAAACCAGTTAGGAACGGTGTTTAAAAACTCGACTCGCTAGCTGCCTTGGCCAGTAGAGTGGATCGGCGAGTTAGGCGAGTCGACTCGCGAGTAACACTGGAGAGAGAATAGTAGCTGGATGAGAGAGATTAATGGAGATAAATCCACAATATTAAAGGAATCCCGAATCTTCAAAACCGTGAAATCGAGGGGCGCGAAATAGGGGAGTCCGGGATAACAGCTCAGTGTATGAATCCCTGACTTTGGGCCCACATGGATGTATGTGTTGTATATCCACACCATCCATTTGTTTTTCCAGCTCATTTTAGTTTTTCGACCCAGAAATGAAACAAAGCTGAATCTCAAGTGGACCACCCAACGGGAAACAGTGGTGATTGACCAAAAAAAAAAAAAAAACTTTCTGTGGGCTACAAAAGTTTTGGATCAAGATGATATTTGTGTTTTCCCTTCATCGAGGTCTGTGAAACCTTATCAACAGGTTGGATGATAAATAGACATTAAGTTAGACCATATGAAGATTTTAGTGGTGGGCGATCAATGACCACTGTTTCTTGTGGTGTGGTCCTCCTGAGATTTTTATCTGCTTCATTTTTGGGACTATGCTCTAAAATGAGATGCAAAAACGAATGGGCGGCGTGGATATATAACAAATACATAGAAGTGGTCCCACGGTCAGAGACTCGCTCGCTAAGCTCTTACCCTGGACGCTCACACAACTAATCCGCGCCTGAATTGGAGTCCCATCGTCTGCTCTTCCTTTAAAATCGACCGAATTTTCCGCGTCAATCGGTGAGTCATCAATTAAAAAAAGCGATCCAATAAGAGTGAATCATGGGGCCAGGAATCTGGCCGGTCCCGAGTGGACGAGCCAATCCCCGAGTCAGATCAGCAAGTTATAAAACACTGGATAGGATAGATTCATGCCCTAATAAGTCATATATCAGATAATAGGATCCATCTAGAGGGGGTATGACGGTATTGATCCAGCGGGGCCTAACCTAATAATGCTTAATACAGCCTGGATAGATAGGCTGCCATGATGGGCATATGGATAGGTCCGACAGGTTATGTGGGACTGAAAGTAACTACACACGGTCCCTTGAGAAGGGGCCCTTGGAATATGAAAAAACAAATGAGGAGTTTGGCTGGGATGTATAGCTTGCTGCAATTGAGAAGGACGTGGATTGCTTGGTGGTCCTGTGTGACTGGAAGTGGTGGGATTTAATTGAGCCACGTACTCTTGTCAAAGATGGGTCGGTTGAGTGCCTGTTTAAACTAACTACTTCCAAATATGCTTTGGGTGGGGGAGATGGATTTAGTAGATATAGGGAACCACTTCTCTGATGTGGCAGGATTTGTTGGGCCATGTCTCATTTATGGAGAAAGTATCAACAAAGCATGTTTGAAAGTTGTTACGCACTCAATCAAGGGTTATATCTACAGAATCACACATTTGAAACTTGTTCCATACTTAACCATGGCTATATTTCCATGTCCTTTGTGTGGGGCCATCTCTAACATAGTGCCTCAATCAAATCCAGCTATGTTTGCTCACGATGGACATCTCTGGGGGCAAGGTCACCACACAATCACATCTTCCAGGAAAGCCTGCACTGCATGGTCAGTGTACTATTGAAAGTTTGGACAATTATGATCATTGTTAAAAGTATCTCAAATATTATTGAAATCTCTATGATATTATATGCAACTTCAGTTCGGCGATACTGATAACACTAGCAGTATCAGAAATTTCAAATATCTATGATGCATCGCCAGTGTTTCACTAATATTTTCTACTAGTGTAAATACCATGTGTTGCTTATATCACTAATGTATAGATATTGCCAATGTATCATCCATGTATTGATGATATTTCTAATGTTACGATATTGTTGGGTGTAGGGTTGTATGTAGTGTTCAAATTATCGTTAATATCTTGATATTATTGTCATCACAACATAGGCAATTCTAAGACCACATTCTCTTGTTTCTTTTCTAGTTGTTGACGATTTCTTTATAAAATATCATACATTGTTGATATTATGCAATATCAATGGATGTTTGAATGAAATGTTAAATGGTTGGAAGATGGTTAAACATATAGATGGGATTGATGGAATGGTTTGACTGATTTCTTATGACAATACATGCTTTTAGACCTTAATTAAATAAGAACTTATTATGTAAGTATTTTTTATAATTTTTAATTCCTAAATATGCAACTATGTGTATTTTAGCATTTTAAAAAATTTCACCTTCTTTTCATGTTTCCTCAATGTTTTTTCATATTTCTAGTTAGTGACAATGTCAATATTGCTTCTACATCCCTGGCTAGAGAAACTTGTAGCAATATTGATGCTTCGAGCACCAGTCATAATTGATACTTGCAATACGTCCACAGTGTATCAAGGTGAGTGTAGTGATAGATTGATGACGTCTCGCCTGCTAGCCCAGCTGGAAGATGCCTATGTGTTTCCACATCAGGTCTCAGGTTCAAGTGCTAGTTCAGGTGCGTTGCATTACTAACTAAAAAAAAAAACGAGGTGAGTGTTGTGATAAATCTTGCTCTCTACAACTTGGTCCAGGACTCTCTTGGGAGATTTTCAAAATTCAACACTTTTTCTGACGTTATTGCCAAGAAGCTTCTTGAAAATAAAATACTTAAAAATATTTGTTACCAGTTACCAAATAATTTCAAAATCAAGCAAGCCATTTGTCACGACCAGTAAGACACGTGGATGTCCTGAATTATACTCGTTGGATGCTTCAATTAGATGGGTAAGACTTTCAAGTGCTATAGTTCACAGTCTAGAGCACAAGGTTGCTTGTGGATGATGGATGCCAGGCAAGGAGTTAGGCAGTTTTTGGGACACTTTTTTTTTTCTTTTTTCTTTTTATTAAGTCATGCAATGCACCCACCCTGTTAGCTGGGCATCGAACCCACTCGGTTAGTCACACGCTGCACCCACCCACCAGTGGGGTTAGTGTGTCTCCTTAACACTTGAACCTGAAACCTGCTGTAGAAATGCGCGCCTAGGTATCTTCCAGCTGAGCTAGCATGCCAGACACACTTAACCCTTGAACACATTTTACTGGGAATACACCCTTAACCCTAAGCTCTGTGGGGGCCACTATGATGTCTGTGTGAAATCCATTACATCCATCAATTTTCCCAACTCATGGTAGGGTGAAAGCCCTAAAATGAATTTTCCCATTCAAGTGGGAACACCACAAGAAACAATGGGATTGAATCCAGCCATTGAAACCTCTAGGGCACTGAAGTTTTGAATTAGGTTGATATTTATGTTTTCCATTCGTCTTATGACATGTTCTGTCATGACAAGCTATCTATGAACATGCTAGGGGGTTAGAGTGAATTTTAAAAATAGATGATAGTGGGTCCCATATAGCTCAAGGGTTATACAACTCACACATGTACACCCTCCAACACTGTGAATCCTTAATAGTTTGTCAGGCCAAAAGAAGACATTTCAATTAGGGGAGGCAATGGGCCAGGTGGCCCGGCCTTGTAAGGCCCTCTAAACTTGGCATGAGGGCTGCCCCAATGCTTGAAATCTAGCTCCGGTGCTCAGTTGGGGTCGGGCTAGGGCCAATGATCGATGGTCCGGCACTAGGCCTGCCCTTTGGTCGGGTCCAATCATTAAATGGGCCACTATTTATTATAAGATATGATGGGTATGGTGAATCTTGTAGGGTTTGGGCCATGTTTCAACTATCCAAACCGTTTATATAATGCGACTCTCAGTAGATGGATGGCCCAAAAAAATTTAGTTGGACTATTTCAAACCATTGATCATTTAAATATTTTTCATTACAGGATCGCCTGGTCCGGGCTCAAGGGTCTAGGGCTAACCCTCGAACCCAAGCCTAGCCCAGCCCAGCCCATTGTCACCACTAATTACAATTGACAGTCGTAAGAAAGGAAAGCCAAAACGATAAATGAGCGGATCTAGAGACCTCTCCGCACACTAACCTGGATTGGAGCATGCCTCTGTCAATGAGTTTGTTTTTCCCTCCTCCACTACCGGGGCCCACATGCTGATTGGCTCTGTAATACGAACCGTTGATTGTGAGCATCGCTATTTAGAACAATGAAAAGAAAATTTTCAAGAGACGTTATTCAAACATGGAAAACAAAGGTTATGATAACCCAAAAATAATTATGGGATAATAGCTTATTTATGATAGTAAAGAGAGAATGAACGGTTCAAATCATTGGATCATAAAAGAATGTAGGTGGATCGGCCCGCGACGCTACTGGATCCTCAGTCGCAACAGACACAAAAAGACTCTTGCTCAATATTCAATTGAATAGACTAAGCTGGCTGTCCCGAGATGCCCTATCAGATCATCCATCTCAATCGACAGCAAGGTTAGGGTCCACTGAGTTACATACAGCCACGTGTAAGGTCGGCCCCGTTTCGGACATCTTTTACTGCTAAAATCAAGCCGATCCGCTTCGGACATCTACATTGAGTTCTATTGGCTGTCAATTGTTCTCTATCATTTTCTACTGTGTGGCCCACCTGATAGATGGATCTGCCTGATTCTCTCGCTCAATGATCTTCAAGACCGGCCCAACCTTTTTGACGGCTCAGATGATGTGTACACCAGGAGCGTTGGCCTAACACAAACTTTGCCTTTCTTTAAAGGATGCTACTGATCATGACCATCCAAACGCTATTTTCAGCTTAACCATCTCTGTCCGTCAAACCCAACTATAGGACCTCAATACCTCATATGACCTTCGTCCTGAGTTCCTAACATGAGTTAAAGCCGGATTGAACCGACTTGATGACATAACCCAACCCCAACCATTCTTGGGGTTCGTTGTGCGGTCTAGATCAACCAACCATGGCCCCATTTATGAGGCAATCAAGGCTCTATCACGCAACTGCGAAGGGCTTTGGCTTCATGAGTACCGTTTGTAAAGGAGTGGGATGACTGATGAGGTTTGGAACGGGAGCGGATTAGCTGTTACCTGAGTAACAACTTAGTTTGTGTTATGCTTACCGTGTGGGGCCTATCTCGATCAAGTTTTTTCATATCCACGCCGTCTATCCGTTTTTTCAGATCATTTAAGTATGATTATCCCAAATTTAAGAAACTCAAAATCTCTGGTGGACCACACAGCTGGAAAAAGTGGTTAATGACCATTAAAAGCTCTTTGTAGGCCACAAAAGCTTTAGATCAAGCTAATATAAGTATTTTCCTTCATCCAGTTCTGTTTGACCTTATTAGTGGGTTGGATGGCAAATAAACATTACGGATCTGATTACAGTAGGCCTTGGGAAGTTTTTAATGGTGAGCGTTCAATCATAGCTGTTTCTTGTGGTGTAATTAAGATTTGGATATGCTTAATTTTTGGGATCATATTCTAAATTGGGCTGTTAAAATGGATGGACGGAGTGGATATACAACATATGATCAAGGTGGGCTCTGCGGTTTTACCCAGGTAACACCTTACCCACGCCCGTTTGGAACTTCTTACTAACGACTACTGAGGAAATCGGGTACGTTACCCTTCCAAAAAGTGGATCAGGTATGCTTTGCGTCACCTGCTCATCGGGTGTGTTCCGCTGCCGCGGGGGAAATGGAGTGTTAGAAATTCATCGCTCGTCTATATTCAATGTATATGCTGGACCACATGATTAGTAGACCAGCCAGGACCTTTACCTGATTCATGACCCCACCCTCACATTATGGCCCCTCAACCCGGGCCTGTCAATGTACTTGATTTCATGGTTGTGACGAATATCCTAGTGTTTTAAAAAGAGAGAGGCTCCCATGCTCCAGGTGTACCATAAATTAATAAGTTATAGTGCTCCTACTTGCATTGGGACACTTAAGCCCAATTCATTGATTTAGATTGTGCATTAGGTCTCTCACAGGTTATAATTCAAGATGAAAAGGAGCCCAACTAATCAATTCTAACGAGAATCGATTATATCATCATCATTCTTCTTATATAAAGTAGTTATAACATGCAAGTAACTTTCTTAAACATGAAGCTAAGCAATGCCAATCATATAAATCCAAGACACTCAATACCTACAGGTGTGATGAGTTTCTCAACCTAACACCACCAGCACTGTTTACTCCACACTATTTATGTTTATGCCAAACGATCAATGATCGTCTACATTTTCGTCATTGTCCGCATTGAATGTAAATGCAATTACATGCAATCTTTAATCTGAATCCCAATATCACAAGTCCTGATTCGTGAAAATTTCACCGGCTAAGGTTATTATGGTAGCTAATGCAACTAAATTCAATTTCACAAATTTAAACTTAAGATTGCGAGTATAATCTTATCATCAACAAATTCTCTATAAGATAGTCCGATTTGGCCCAATTAGCAACTAATACTGGTCGTTGAAAGATAAGAAATCTATAAAGTAAAACAAATGGTTAGGTTTCACCACCCTATTTCAACGATCCATGTCAGCTTCTAAAGATGGATAATGGGCCCAAAACTAGGCCTAATCAAAACTTTATAATGTATAATATGTACATCAACCATGGGCATTCCAAATCTAGTCAAAATATTCACAAGATGGATGACCTAGATAGAATATATAAACTGATAGAAGTGGACATTCATATCTCACATCATGGTTCATGAAGATGGATGACCAAGATCTGATACTAAGGCCCACATAATTAAATCTAGGCGCTTAATCGTCCATCTAATAAATAATCTCGATGGCATGCTCATAATAGACGTTTCAAACAAAAAAGAGTTCGCAGGAGGACCAAAAGGAGAGAGAGGCCCATGATCAACAACTAAATGGGCCTAAGCGTTTGGGCTCAACACAAGGTCTAAACCTAGTTAACAAGACAAGCCCAAAATGGCCCCTTAGGCAATAAGAAACATGCTCACTGATATGAGTCCAAATAGATAGCTTGATGGAAAAAAGTAATGATCACTGTCCCGATCGTCAGGTGAAAAGGGCCCACCACAGATACAACGTGAGGCCTTCAATAGTTGCATAATGGCCCTATGCAAACCGGGCCCACACAAAACACTAAGGCCCATAGGAGAATAAGAAAAAAGCCGAGGCCGCTAGCCCTCAAGGTTTCAAAATCGCCCAAATTGGGAAAAAGAGTACCAAGGGCTAGCAAGGTCCAAACCCTAACCCTTCATGATACCATTGTCACTGCCTCTGTCTCTGTCCTCTCTCTTAGAAATCAACCTCGCCGAAAAAAATTGGCCGTCAACGTGGTGAATACTTGTCGAATTTGAAGAGGAGAAGAAACGAAGAAGAAGGAAAGAGGTAGATGGATCGACGCTGCTTCCATGGCTGTCGACAGATGTTTCATTTCCTCTTCCTTATGTTGCTATCGGAGATGTTGCTGCTAGGGTTCGGATTCGGAACCAATAGGTGATTAAAAAACCTCCTCTTTTTTTTTTTTCTTTTTTTTTGTTAATGGGTTTCCAGAAGAAGGTTGGTGTTAGATGCCGGAAGGAGGTCGGCGTTGATCGGACGACCGATTACAACTCCGACAACGGAAATCCTCAATGGGGTGATCCGATTGAGGCAATAATGCTCGATTTCAGCAACACGTTAAAGATGATTACAAGACAGATATACAGACCCCGCGACAATAGTGGCCTACGCCGCTGCCGTTGGCCAAAACCATAGTCGAACTTTGATTGAAAAGAGATTGATGGTCCAAATCTGAAGCTAGATGTCCATGAATGGATGGTACAGGTTGGGCGCGGATTGCCTGCGAAAGCCTTTCGCAGGCATCTCCTGCGCAAGGAATCTGGGTGGGGCCCACCGTGAGGTTTGTGAGAAATCTACGCCGGCCAACCGTTTTGTGAGATCATTTTAGGCGTTTCGACCAAAAATGAACGGGATACAAGACTAAGTGGGCCGCACTAAAGCAAAAGGTGTGTAGGGAAATTCTTACCGTTTGAAACCTCGATGTGTCTACAGTGATATTTATATGCCATCGATACCGTTCATAATGTCATTCCTACTGAGATGAACTGAAAACACAAATATTATCCTGATTCCAAACTTCTGTGGCCCCATGAATATTTCAACTGTGGAAGTTCAATCGTCATGTTTTCGGCCCACTTAAGTCTTGGATCCCGTTCAATTTTGCTCGTAACGCCTAAAATGATCTCATAAAACGGTTGGAACAGCGTAGATTTCTCACAAACCTCACATTGGGCCCCACCCAGATTCCTTGCGCAGGAGATGCTGCAAAGGCTTTAGCAGGCAATCCGCGTCCGTACAGGTTTGGCCCAAAAAATTACCTGAGCAGGAGCAGGTTAAACAGTAGTTTGAACAGATCCTCTGCAGCCGATGCACGATTTGGGCTCGTTAGGCGTCTTTACTCTAATTTAATAAAAACATTTTTAATAAGAGCTACTCCAATGCGCCTTTTTGCTCTAGCTCATGTTTTAAATAAGCTCTTTCGATAAAATCTCAAAAAACAATAATAATAATAATAAAGCTCTTATTTAAAATAAGCATATTTGGCAAAATTTTTGAATAAGAGTTCTTCTTAATGCGGTTGCCGTCATTTTTAAAGATTATACAATTTTAATGTAAGAGCAATCCAAATGGTTGTTTTGGTCGACCATCATCATGTGGGGCCCAATTGTCCTTTATGTGGGCTCCTTCAATGTCTACTATCCATCACCCATCACTTGGACTTCATATTTGATGTGTCCATAGTGTGGGCCCTACCTTTGAAGTGGATTATCCATCATGTGGGGCCCGATTGTCCTTTATGTGGGGCCCCTCAATGTCCACTACCCATCACCCATCACATGGACTCCACATTTGATGTGTCCGTAGTGTGGGCCCTATATTTGAAATGGATTGTCCATCATGTGGGGCACATTTTTGACATCCACCATTCATTATGTGGGGTGCACCTTCTATATAAATCATCCGTCATACGGCCTACTTTGGATATGAGTCATCTATCATGAAAGACTTTGGATGTGGACCATTTATTATGCAGAGCCCACTTGATGTGAATTATCCATTATGAGGGGCAACACTTTTACGCGGGCCAACCATCATGTGAAGCTCACTTTGTCCATTATGTGGGCCCACCTTGATGTGGACCATTCATTGCGTGGGGCCCCACCTTCATTATGGGAGCCCACCTTCAATGACTATCATCCATCATGTGGGTCCCACCTTTGATGTGGACTACCCATCAAACGGGACCCACTTGATGTGCATATTCCGTCATGTTGGGCTACACTTTGATGCGGGTCATCTATCATGTGGGGTGCACCTTTGATGTGTACCTTTCATTACATGGGCCCACCTTGATGTGGGGCCTCACTTCAATATGAGTTGTTTATCATGAGGGGCTTATCTTTGATGTCCACCATCCATCATGTGGGTCCCACCTTTGATGTCCACCATCCATCATGTAGGTCCCACCTTGGCTATGGACCGTCTATCATGTGGGGCCCAACCTTCAATATGGGTCATTCATCATGTAGGCCCACCTTTAATACCAACCTTCCATCATGTTGTCCCACATTCAATATCCACCATCCATCATGTGGGTCCTACCTTTAACATGGACCATCCATAATGTGGGTTCCACCTTTGTTGTGGACCATCTATCATGTGGGGCCCACTTAATGTGGATAGTACATCATGTGGGACCCACCTTTGATGTCCACCATACATCATGTAGGTCCCACCTTTATTATGGATCGTCCATCATGTAGGGCCCAACCTTCAATATGGGTCATTCATCATGTGAGCCTAGCTTTAAAGTCAACCTTCCGTCATGTGGTCCCACATTCGATATACACCATCCATCATGTGGGTCCCATCTTTGATGTGTGTTGACGCTGAAAACTGGTCAACAGACGATGTGAGATGATTTATGTATGGAGGAACGATCGACACCACTGATGTCCTTCGTAAGGATAGAAGAATGAGCTTGGATCAGAGGTTCGGCTTTGATCCTGTAAAACACCACAGAAAACGGTAAAGGGGGTAGCTGGGATCCAGCCGTGAACCCTCCGATGCCTAAGTCAGTGGTTACCCTTAAGAATGGTAAACATTAATTTAGAAGAGATTATTTTTCATACCTGTAATCGTCATATCTTCTCTTATTTATAGGCTTTGATAGAGAGTTTATGGGCTGAAATGACGGCAGATATTATCCCGGAAATCCGGGCGGAAATCTTAGGCCGTTCCGATCTTGAAGGGATGCGCCCTTATTTTTAGGCCGTTTGAGAAGGAGATGAGGTCGGCTTCCATCTACCCATTAACTCGGGTATGATCTGATCTGACCTCAAGAAAAGACGAAGTCATCAGATCAGGTCTTCGGCTTGCTGTATTACTCCGAGGTCTTTTTTGCTCGGATCAGGTTATGAGAAATTATCCCATAACAGCTGCCCCCTACTGCCGAGGTGGATACTTCCATCTAGGGAGTAAATGTACCCGATCTCATTTTTGGCGGTAAACGCTCTTTAAATGCACTGTTTCAAATTTTGAAAAGGCACAATGATAACCTTACGGTGCCGCAGCCTTTCATTTCGGCAGTCGAATGGCGTCAGGACACGTGGGCCTCGTATCTTCGAACGGATGGGCTGAATATCGCTGTCCAATGAGCAGACGAACACGTGGCAAGCCATGTCAAAAGTCGCGTCGGTTCGTTTATTGAGA
This sequence comes from Liriodendron chinense, assembly GCA_003013855.2. Classification (NCBI taxonomy): domain Eukaryota; kingdom Viridiplantae; phylum Streptophyta; class Magnoliopsida; order Magnoliales; family Magnoliaceae; genus Liriodendron; species Liriodendron chinense. The sequence goes on along the minus strand of PVNU02000440.1, from coordinate 3,104,637 downwards.
CCATAGATGCGCGCCGCGTGGCACAGCATGACCTGCGTGCTGTCTTCTGCTACAGTATAAATATTGTACTTGGTGATTTTTCCGAGATTCCTTTCATCCTCCCCGTTGCGATTTTTCTTCTTCCGCTCTACAGTCCCCTCTGTGATTCCCTCTGGACCATCCTCTGTGATTCCCTTTGGACCGCTGCGATCCCATCAAGGTCTTCTTTCCATCTTCCTTCTTTGGCCAATCCTTTATCCGGAGAGTAATCCGGTACGTTTGTTCCTCCTTTTGCCTTCACCTCCCATCTTCCTAATTCTTAAAAAATGTCTGGTTCGGAGGAGAGTTCTTCACGAACTTTTTCTTCTACTTTACTCGTTGGAGAATCCAGATTAATGGAAACCCAACTTGTTACTGTAAAATCTCCGGGAAGAGCTCTGTTAGTAGAGACTCCTTCTTCCTTCGCCTCGGATGAGGTTTCAGTGGCCGGTACCTCAGGGCGTATTTCTGACAGAGTTTCTGATTTTCCGGCCGACCTGATCTGGACAACACTTACCCAGTCTGACCTGATCAGGATCAGGTCGGAATACTGTATCCCTAGGGCTATAGACCTTAGGCGACCTGAATACTGTATCCCTGGGGCTATAGACCTTAGGCTCCCCGGATTAGATGATTTTCCTACCCGTCCATCCGAAGACCAGGTCACCGTGTATGCTCAGTTTTTTGAGGCCGGTTTCCGTCTTCCTCTCATTCCTGCCGTGAGGGAATATCTTTCCGCAGTTAACTTAGTTCCGGGCCAGTTAGCTCCTAATTCCTGGAGGACTCTGATCAGTTGCGTCGTTCTATGGCGCCAAGTCCACGGGTTGGATCTGACCGTAGCCGAGCTGATGAACCTTTACCAGTTGAAGAGCCATCCGGACTCTAGGGGATGGTTCTACATGTCACCTCGGGGGAGGAAAGGACACCGGCTGATAGATGACCATCCCTCCTCGGTTCACGGATGGAAAGAGGAGTGGTTCTTTGTCTCCAAGGGTTGGGAAGGGGCCCGACCCGAGGTTAACTTCCCTGACCGACGAGTAAACAACTGGTTCTCAGTTCCAAGTCGGGTCGGATGACATTTTTCTCTCTCTTTTTTTTTGAAACTGACCTCATACCTCATTTCTTTGGTCAGTTCGTGGTGATCCTCTTGCCCTTAGTTCGGAAGAGGAAGAGCGTGTGGCAGCGGTGTGGGAACTTGACCCGAGTTTCCGCAGTGTGAAGCTCCTTCTATCTTTCGAAACTTTATCTGACTTGGGCATCAATCCCCGAGGTGAGCATTCGTGACTTCTGAATAGATCAGGTTTGCCTTCGTACTTATTAACATATTGCTTTACTTTTTCTCAGGTATGTCTGCGCCAGCTCCTCGGAGGAAGTTGTCAGCTTTGACAGCTGAGAAGAAAGAACAAATCCGAGAGAGGAAGCGGCAGAAGGTGGTGACAAGGCGTCCACGAGCACGCCCCTCTGCTCTCCCAACAACTGATATTCCTTCACAACCAACTCCCGAGGCGATCCCAGATGCGCCTGCTGCTAAGGTCGGGCTGCCCGACCCTCCTGCGGTGCTTCAACCTCCTCCTTCCCAAGTCAGAAACTTGGTGGAGGGCGCCGAGGCCGGTCCGTCTGGGCAATCCGCCCAAGCTACTCCGGCTCAGACTTCCTCTACTATCCGCCGAGGACCGAAAATGCCGCCCCATTTGTATAATTTGTGCAAATGGGCGTACAAAGCAGTTCCGGAGACCGAGGTGGATGTAATGGCAAAGGCTCCGGCGCTCTCTCTGCTCAACACGCTGGGAGTCTTTGGGACCAAGGTACGACGTAGATACTATCTCGCTATAAAAATAGCTATGTTAAGTACCTCGTATACTTACTTATTGTCTTTTGTGTAGGTGGCTTATAGATGCCAGCTGCTTCGGGACGAGATCACCCGAGACAAGGGAACGATCTCTGGCCTTGAGGGGACGCTGGTAGCCACTAAGTGCTCCCTGGACGAGGCCAAGAAGTTTGGAGAGGAGGCTGCAAAGGCCTTGGATGCTCGGGAACGGGAGATCGCGGTTCTCCAGGCCGAGCTTTCCAATAAAGAAAGGGCGGATGCTGAGCTCATTATCCAAATGGAGGAGCTGAAAGCCGCTGAAGGGTCTGCGCGGTCGGAGCTGGCGAAGACCAAGGCGGAGTTGGAGGTGAGAGTCGCCAAGGCCGACGAAGTGTTCGACTTCGGTTACGAAAAGTGCCGGATGACAGTTCAGAACCATCATCCAGACTTAGACCTCTCCTTTCTTGACTCCGAGGTGGAGGAAGAAGAGAACCCCGCCGAGCCGACTGCTGATCCCCCTTCTTAGGATGTTTTTGTGTTTTTTTTTTTGTAGCCCGTTTATTGGGGCATAGTGTTACACATTCACCCTGTAATCCTGACCTTTTCACGGTCTTGCAATTGAATTACTTCTTTTATGATCTGTGTTTGTACTTTGCCAGATTTTTTCTTTTCGCTAAATTTATCCATTTACTTCGTGGCCGAGCAAATTAGATCGTGACCGAAGTATTTAGGACTTGCGAAAATAATGGGAGCTCAGAGCTCGAATACGACTATGGGCGAGATTAGCCTCTGCTCGTATTTCAAATTTTGAGAAACGAATACTTAGAAACGAATACTTAGCTTTTATTGATAGTAGATTTTCAAGTGCTCCGCATTCCACGGATGGGGTAGGGCACGACCTTGCATGTCTTCGAGCTAATAAGTCCCGGTCCGAACTGTTTTTATGACTTTATACGGTCCATTCCAGTTCGGATTGAATGTGCTAGTAATCTTCTCTTTCTTCTCCTTTACATTCCTCCGTAGGACGAGATCTCTCACTCTGAACCGTCTTTCTTTCACTCGAGAGTTGTAAAATCTAGCAACACGCTGTTGGTAGGCAGCGATCCGAACTTGGGAAGTCTCTCTGGCTTCTTCGAGCATATCGAGGTTTGTGCGAAGCTGGTCTTGGTTCTGGTCAGATCGGTAATTACTGGTTTGGTTAGTCGATAGACCTATCTCAACTGGGACCACGGCCTCTGCTCCGAACGTTAAGAAGAATGGAGTTTCTCCAGTTGTTGACCGAGCCGTGGTTCGGTATGCCCACAACACTTCGGGAAGCTGTTCGGCCCAAGCCCCTTTGAATTCGCCGAGTTTAGTCTTTAGATGATTCTTAATAATTTTGTTGATGGCTTCGACTTGACCGTTGGCTTGGGGATGATGAGGAGACGAATACACATTTTTTATGCCCAAATTCTGGCAAAATTCTCTGTACTTTGCACTGTCGAACTGAGGCCCATTGTCAGTGATGATGGTGTTTGGGATGCCGAACCAACATATGATCGACTTCCAGATGAAGTCTGTCGTTTTTTCCTCAGTGATTTTCGTAAGTGGTTCTGCCTCGACCCATTTTGTAAAATAATCCACGGCCACAATTCGCATACTTGACCTGTCCCTTGCCAGTAGGGAGAGGACCAATGATATCGACCCCCCATTGCGCAAAGGGCCACTGTCCAGACATAGGGGTGAGTTCTTCGGGAGGTGCGTGAGGCACTGGCGCAAACTTCTGACATTTATCACATCGTTTGACGATTTCACGAGCATCCTTTTGAATCGTTGGCCAGTAATAACCTTGACGTATTGCTTTCTGTGCTAGTGCCCTATTTCCAGAGTGATTTCCGCACATACCGGAATGGATTTCTTTTAAGACGTAGTCGGCTTCATTTGGTCCGAGGCAGCAGAGGTATGGCAGCGAGAAACCCTTTTTGTACAATACATCGTCGATTAATACGTACCGAGCTGACCTATATTGAATCCGCCGTGCTTCGTTTCTTTCTTCAGGCAGTGTGTTCTCCCGCAGAAAACGGACAATGGGGTCTCTCCAATCTGGCTTGGTTAAAACAGGGCACACCTCATTTTTAACGTCGTCCGTGATACTCCTTTGGGGGAGGAACTTAATGGGAATGATCCTTCCAAGCTCGTCGTCCCCGGCCGATGCTAATTTGGCGAGGGAATCCGCGTGGGTGTTATGAATCCTCGGTACTCGGACGACTTTGCAATGATCGAACTGAGCAGACAACTCGTGATATTTTAGCAAATATGCGGACATCTTTTTTCCCTTCGCTTGGTATTCCGATGTTACTTGACCCACGACCTAATTGCGAATCGCTATATGCCGTGATACTTCGGACTCCGACTGCTGAGGCTAGCCGTAATCCAGCGAGAAGAGCTTCGTATTCAGCTTCGTTATTGGAAGCTTTGAAACCGAACCTTAGGGCATACTAGACTTTTATGCCATCGGGGGAGGTTAAGATTATTCCTGCTCCGCATCCTTGTGAGTTTGACGAACCGTCGACGTGCAATGACCAGTTCGAATCTTATCTATGAATAGGTTCTGTCGTGTTTTCATCGGTTTCAAGATCGGAGGGGTCGATAAGCTGGGCGATAAAATCGGCCACAGCCTGCCCCTTGATGGCCGTGCGGGGTCGGTATTGGACGTCGAACTCACCGAGCTCGATGGCCCATCGTGCCAGGCGACCCGAAGTTTCTGGTTTCTGTAGTATTTGCTTCAGTGGCTGGTCCGTCAGTACCACTATTGGGTGCGCTTGGAAATAGGGGCGTAGTTTCCTCGCCGTCGTAATCAAAGCTAGAGCCGGCTTCTCTAGACTAGGATAATGGGTCTCCGCGTCGAGAAGAGCTTTGCTGATGTAATATATCGGTCTCTGTATACCTCGGTCATTGCAGATTAAGGCCGAACTTACTGCTGTCGAAGATACGGCCAAGTATAGTAGTAGCTCTTCTCCTTGCATGGGCTTGGACAGCAATGGTGGTGAACCGAGGTATGCCTTGAGATCCTGGAAGGCCTGTTCGTATTCTGGCGTCCAGGTCATCTCATTGAACTTGCGAAGTTGTTTGAAGAACGGAAGGCATCGGTCGGTAGCCCTAGAGACAAACCTGTTGAGTGCGGCGACCCGTCCCGTGAGACTTTGTATCTCTTTCACGGTGGTTGGTGAACTCATATTAATCAACGCACGGATCTTTTCTGGGTTGGCTTCAATTCCTCTCTGATTTATGATGAACCCGAGGAACTTTCCCAATCTCACTCCAAAGGCGCATTTGCCGGGATTAAGTTTCATCCCATATTTTTTCAAGATTCCGAACATAATGCGGAGGTCGTCAATGTGGTCTTCTGACTTTAGACTTTTTACGAGCATATCGTCTACGTAAACTTCCATGGTTTTGCCGATCTGTTCGGCAAACATTTTGTTAACCAAATGCTGCTACGTCGCTCTGGCGTTCTTCAACCTGAAGGGCATCACCTTGTAACAATACAGCCCTCGGTCAGTGACAAACGCTGTTTTTTGTTTATCGGGAACATGCATCTGAATTTGATTGTACCCTGAGTAAGCATCCATGAAACTGAGAAGCTCGTGGCCCGAGGTTGCATCTACAAGCTGATCTATTCTAGGGTAATGGGAAGCTGTCCTTTGGGCAGGCTTTGTTGAGGTCGGTGTAGTCAATGCAGACCCTCCACTTCCCATTGGCTTTTTTGACCAGAACAACATTGGCGAGCCAGTCGGGATAGCGGACTTCCTGGATAAAACCTGCTTGGCGCAATTTTTTTACTTCTTCCTCAATTGCGGCATATCTCTCTGTGTTGAAGGCTCGTCGTTTTTTACGGACCGGTTTGAAGGATGGGTCCACGTTGAGTCGGTGGACCATTACTTCGGGATTAATTCCGGGCATGTCCCGATGGGACCACGCGAAGGCGTCTGCGTTTTCTTTTAGAAAAGCGATCAACTTCGCCTGGACGTCGTCGTTTAGTTGAGACCCGATCTTAACGATCAAGTTTGGGTCCTCGTCCGATAAAGGGATCTCCTATCAACTCTTCAGCTGGTGATCCACGCTCTTTTGTTTCTTCCCTGGGATCCAAGGGAGTTGTATGTGAGATGGCGGATATCATGTTTTTGCTTTTTCCGCGTAAGGTCAGCTCGTAGCATCGACGAGCCTCTTGTTGGTCACCTCGGACCACATCGATTCCTTCTTCGGTTTCAAATTTCATGGCCAGATGATAAATGGAGATGCCAGCTTTTAGAGCTCGTATAATAGGCCGGCCGATGATCGCGTTGTATGCCGACGGAGTGTTAACGATTAGAAAATCGACCATGATCATTTTCTGGTTTGGCTCGTCTCCTGCTGTAACTGGTAAGGTTATTTCCCCTTTAGGCATGATACAATCCCCTGTGAACCCGATCAAAGCTGTTCTGACCGGTCTCAATCTAGATCGATCGATCTTCATTCTGTCAAATGCCGAGGCGTATATTATGTGGACCGAACTCCCTGTATCCACCATCATCCTGTGGAGTTTTTTGTTTGCGACCACCATTGACACTACTAGAAAATCGTCATGCGGATGCATTATTCCTCCAGCATCCTCTTCGGAGAAGGATATCATACGCTGGGCGACCTTTGGAATTTTTGTGGGCCTGCTGGTTAGATTCACCTGTAAAGCTGGCTCGGATGTCCGTGCTTGACGAACGTAGGATTTGCGGGCGTTGCCAGAATCTCCAGTGGTAGGTCCGCCGAAGATCACATGGATCTCTTCCATGGGATTGTTGTCGATCGGCTCCCTTCTTTCTTCCCGACCCGAAGTTCTATCGTCTTCTAGACGCTGGGCGATATATTCTTTTAAAAATCCTTGCCGGATGAGGGTTTCTATTTGTCGCTTCAGGTCGAAACAATCCACTGTGTTATGGCCATGATCTTTATGGTATAAACAGTACTTGGATTTTGACCTTCTGTCGGGGTCGATTTTTATCTTTGCTGGTCGCCCAAACACCTGTTTGTTCTTCTCGATTAGGAATATTTGCTCGATGGTCATTTTGAGCGGGGTATACTTTTCGAATTTTTGAGCCGAAGTTTTGGCTCCGCGTGGAGTAGTGTTGGAGTTCGGCGATCGGCGATCGGGACGGTGCCTTTTAGTGCTGTTTTCCTCTTTGCGGTCTTTCCTCTTATGAGACGACCCCTGGGCGTTTACCAGCTCTTCAGCGTTTATATGTTTCGCAGCTCGATCGAGGAATTCAGCTACAGACCGAGGGGGTTGTTCCCCTACCGACCAGAGGAATTTCTCATCACGTAATCCTCCTATCATCATATGTAGCAGTACGTCCTGGGATAGGTTCTCCACTTGAACCGCTTCAGCATTGAACCGCGAGAGGTAGTCTTTCAACGATTCATTATCTTTTTGTTTGACCGCAGCGAGATGTGTCGAATGTTTCCTCGGGTCAGTACTTCCGATGAACTGAGTTGCAAACGCCCTGCTTAGTTCGGTGAAAGAGGAAATGGACTTTGGCTTTAAATTGCGGAACCAGGTCCAGGACGAACTAGTTAAAGACAATGGGAAGGCCTTACACATAATGTGCCCATTAACCCCATGGAGTTCCATTCGGACTTTAAAATTCTCGAGATGCTCAGCTGGGTCTCCTATCCCGGAATATTGCTTGAGCTGGGGAATTTTGAAGCTTTTCGGAAGAGGTTCGCTGCGAATTTCGTCAGTGAACGGAGACTCAGACGAGTCTACTAGGACGTCCGCTGCAGTTGGTGCTCGGGCATGTTGCGCTCGCTGGATATCCCCGATCCTCTCCCGGAGCTCTTTAAGCTCGGCCTCGAGAGGAGTAATATTATCGTTCATCCGACCCTGACCTTGACTAGCTCGGGCGGATCGTCTTTCTTCTATTCTGTGCCTCAGATCATTTGAAGGGAGTTCCACGGCCATTCGAAGTCTAGAGCCTGAAGCTCGGCTCGCAACTTCGTCCTCGTCGGGTCGCGGATGATTTGAGAGTGAGCATGGTGGGTGAGAACTTTGTTGAGGTGGCTGAGGTTCAGGGTCGGTTTCGAGGATGGGTGAGGGCTGAACTAGATTGTTTAGCAAGGCTGCAATTTCATCTAGTTTTCCGTCCACGTGCTCGAAGCGTCTATCCACCCCACCTAAACGTTCTGCAACACCTCCAACTTGCTCTTCTAAAGTGGATAGTCTGGCCCCGCGATTTCGGGACCTCTGTCATCCACTTAGAAGATTTAGGTGGCGTGACGAACTTCCGAGGTGAAGCACTGGAGTCTCATGAACGGGCGCTTCGTTTTCAGATTGTAGCTCGTAGGAAGGTTCGGTATTCACAGGAGCTTTCCCCTTCCTATTGCCTCTCCCGCCGGCCATTGGCTTCTATCTTTGAACGGAGGATTTCGTAAGAAAGGAAAAAAAAAAAAAAAAAGAAAAGAACTTTTATCGTCGTTCCCACAGACGGCGCCAATCTGTTGACGCTGAAAATTGGTCAACAGACGATGTGAGATGATTTATGTATGGAGGGATGATCGACACCACTGATGTCTTTCGTAAGGATTGAAGAATGAGCTTGGATCAGAGGTTCGGCTTTAATCCTGTAAAACACCACAGAAAACGGTAAAGGGGGTGGCTGGGATCCAACCGTGAACCCTCCGATGCCTAAGTCAGTGGTTATCGTTAAGAATGGTAAACATTAATTTAGAAGAGATTATTTTTTATACCTGTAATCGTCATATCTTCTTTTATTTATAGGCTTTGATAGAGAGTTTATGGGCTGAAATCACGGCAGATATTATCCCGAAAATCCAGGCGGAAATCTTAGGCCGTTCCGATCTTGAAGGGATGCGCCTTATTTTTAGGCCGTTTGAGAAGGAGATGAGGTCGGCTTCCATCTACCTATTAACTCGGGTACGATCCGATCTGACCTCAAGAAAAGACGAAGTCATCAGATCATGTCTTCGGCTTGCTGTATTACTCCGAGGTCTTTTTTGCTCGGATCGGGTTATGAGAAATTATCCCATAACAATGTGGACCAACCATGAGGGTAAGATGGAATTTACTTGAAAAGTTTAAGGACAAACTTGTCAAAAAATTAATCCAAAAAGACTAGCTTTAGCCAAATAAGTTCCATTTCAAAAAATAACCCCTTTCAAGCTTACTAAATCGGTGCTTATTTGCTACTTTCTAAACAAGTAATAACCTTCATTAGACTTTTACTAAACGGTCTAGGTGCTTATGTTTTTAAAAATTAGCTAATAAATTCTTATTTAGAGATATGCGTAGCGCCCCTAAATTCATATCTAGTTCGGACGCCATGGCTATAAGCCTAATATTGTAGTATTCTACACCTAATGCCCCACAGTGTCATTGACTCAATATACTTGGAACCACCAAGCTGTCTGCATACATATAGGGCCCAGTGTGATGCTTTTCTTTTTCTTTTTCTTTTTGTTACTAACACATCTCACTGTTAGTACACACACCCACACTTAGTCACACTTCAATGTTAGCCACCCCTAAATTGGGAATCGATGTTGGGAACTCAGTGTTGAAAATAGGTTATCTTCACTCAAGTCTCCCACCGTCCCAAAGGTGTGGGTGTGATGTATCCGCTTTGTATCCGAGCAATCCATCCATTTTTCCAACTAAGCAAATCCAAAGCACAGGCTGACGACACCACACAAACAGGGCAACAGTATTGTATATTTGCCATCCAGCCTATTAATAATATCACACGTACCTCTATGAAGGGAAAATGCAAATATGAGCTTGATCCAAAACTTTGTGGCCCAATAAGTTTTCTATAGTGGATGTTCAATCACCTAGCTGGAATGCTACGGTGGATGTTCAATCACCTAGCTGGAATGCTACGGTGGATGTTCAATCACCACTCTTTCCTACCGTGTGGTCCACTTGAGATTTGAACCTACTTTATTTTCGGGCTCATGACTTAAAACCAGCTGAAAATGGATGAACAGCTTGTCTATAAATCACCCACATCACGGTGGGCTCCATGATCATGAATCCACCTAGCTCGATTGCTCCGGATCCACAGAATCCGCTCCACTGGGTCCACCGGATGGATGACTTCAAATTTTAATAGGTTTTCCACGGTGGCCTGTGAGTTAGGGCCGTTTGAAATGATGTTTTTGAAACTGAGGCCTCGTTGCAATTACATAACATGGAATTCAAAGCCTAGACTTTATGGGGCCACCATGAAATATGTGTTTTATCCATGCCATCATTCATTAGTAGAACTCATTTTAAGGTGTGGGCCCAAAAATGAGGCAGATTTAAAGTTCAAGTGGACTGCACTAGAAAACAATAGAAATTGAATATTAACAATTTAAATGTACTTCCACTGATGTGGTCCACTTGAGTTTTGGATCCATTTCATTTATGAAGGTATACCCCAAAGTGATAAAACATGTATGTCATGAGTGGGACCCTTAGAGTACCATCTCATTCTGTGGATCAATAGGTTGTTGTCCGCATCTCATTCTGTGGATGAATAGGGCGTGTTTGCCGCACGGGATTTGGTGGGATTGAATGGGATTGAATGGTAAAAATCACTTTTTCAAATCCACCCCTTGTTTGGTTGTGATTTTTGTTGGTGATGGATTACGCTTTGAAAACTACGTCGGGATTCTCACAATCCCACCCATTGTGGGAGCAAATCTTGAAAGGGAGAAGAAATCGAAAGCAAATTATATAACGGTGCATCACCAAGCTCTATGGTCCCCACTATGATATATGTATTATATCCATACCGTCCATCCGTCTATCGAGATCATATTAGGCCATGAGCCCAAAAATGACACAAATTCAAAGCTTACGTGGACCAAAAGTAGTAAGGACAATGGCTACTACCGTTGAAACCCTCCCAAGGCCCATCATGATGATTATTTGTCATCGAAGTTGTTCATGAGATCACACATACATAGATGAAGGTAGGAAAACAAATATCATATTGATCCAAAACTTCTATAGCCCTCAAGAAGTTTTCAATGGTAGACAGTTAAAACTCCACTGCTTTATGATGTGTGGTCAATTTGACATTCAAATATGCCTCATTTTTTGGCCCATGCCCTAAAATGATCTCGTAAAATAGATAGACGGTGTGGATATAATACATACATTGTTGTGGGCCCCACAAAATTGGTGATGTAAACATAGTGTCTTCATCTCAACCGGTATCTCATCCACGCCTCCTCCACCTGCCGCTGGTGGGTTTTCACTGCTGCTAGCCAAACATGACATGTCGTAGAATGGGATGGGATGAAAATTTTTAATCCCACGACAACTCCTGACGGTATATAATGATTACTTTCAAGCAATCTCACTCCCGTTTAATCCCACTTAATCCCGTGCGGCAAACACGCCCTAAAGTACCTTTGGTACATAATAAATGCAGAAAATGATAAAATATACCTGAATGCATGGGGTGGCATGTACGCTCAACGAAACTCAAGAAGAGAGGATTAGGTGAGACCCAGCCTCACCTAAAATGGTGCGGCCCTTACCAGTGGGTTTACAGTGGGGCCCACCTTGATGTATTTATTATGTATCCACACTGTTCATCCATTTTTCCATATCATTTTAGCTCATTATCCATAAAATGAAGCAGATCCAATTATCAGGTGGACCATACCATAAAAACAGTGGTGATTGACCATCCTACCATTAAAAACTTCCCGGAGCACTTTAATATTTCCATAGTATTTGTTTACCATCCAATCTGTTGATAAGGTCACATAAGACTGGTTTCAGATTATAAAAAAAAAAAAAACAAAACAAATATAAGCTGGATCCAAAACTTTTGTGGCCCATTAATGGTCAATCACCACTGTTTCTTATGGTATGGTCCACTTGATAATTGGATCTGCTTCATTCTTGGGATAATGCCCTAAAATAATCTGGAAAGACGGATGGATGGTGTGGATACATAATAAATACATCAAGGTGGGCCCACGGTAACCCCATGGTAAGGGCCTCACGATCTTGGGTGAGGCCGGGGTCTCACCTAATCCGCTCTCCTCTAGAAGGGAAGAGAGGGTCCAACTCTGGGCTATAATATGGGTTGTGGCTCTGTGGGGCCCACCATGATGTATGGGTTTTATCTGTGCCATTCATCTATTTATCCATATCATTTTAGGGATCTCAAAATTAAGTAATAAAAAGCTCAATTGGGCCATACCATTGAGCTCAAAATTAAGTAATCAAAAGTTCAAGTGGCCATATCATAAGAAACAACAATGATAATGACGCCCACCATTAAAACCTTTTTAAGGGCTACCGTGATACATGAAGGCAAACCACCAAATGAGCTTGATCCAAAACTTCTGCAGCTCCAAAGAGAAGTTTTTAACGGAGGGCATTAAATTCCCTGTGTGGTCCACTGAAGCCTTTAATCTATCTCGTTTTTAGGCCAAGACCTTAGGATCAGGAAAAATGGTCAATCAACACTGTTTTCCTATGTACGTCCACATGATGATTGGATTTGTTTCAATTTTAGGATAATGTCGTAAAATGAAATGGAAAAGCGTATAGACTGCGTGGATACATAATACATACATCAACATCAAGGTGGGCCTGCAGTAACCCAACGGTACCGGGGTCTCACGAATTATGGATCTCAGTTTAGATGTAACATTAAATAAATAATTACTGCATTATCTACATATCGGATAGGTGGACAGTTATTGAACTGTCAGGATGAAAAAAATATATTTAATGAGTTTCAACAAACAAGGATTCATGAAAGAAAGGTTAGGAGGGGGCGCGACTTAGGTGAGACCCCGGAACCAGCAAAGTGGGTGAGACCCTGACGTGTCTCACCCCAATTCGGTAAGTTGGGCGGGCGCCTGTAAGAGAGCCAGCACGTGAGAGATGGCATCATCAAACGGCTGTTTTCTCTCACCCTACCCTCGAACAGTAGCGGATTGCCTACGAACTCAATACGCTTAGCAGTAAAGTTTGTGGGGTCTACTATGATTTATGTATTTTATCTAATCCGATCATCCACTTTAACAGATAATTTTATGGCTGGAGACAAAAAATGAAGCATATAAAATTCTATAGTGGACCACACCACAGGAAAAAGTGTGAATTGAACATGTACCATTGAAAAATTAAAAATTCTTAGGGGCCACGGGAGTTTTGGATCAAGCTGATATTTGTTTTTTTCCCTTCATCATGTCTGCGTGATCTTGTGAACAGATTGGATGACAAATAAACATCATTACGGGCCCATTAAAGGTATCAACGGTGGAAATTATTATACCCACTGTTTCCTGTGATATAGTCCACCTGAAATTTGGATATGCTTGAATTTTGGTTTCAACCCCTTATATCAGCTGGAAAAACGAATGGACGGTGTAGATAAACCACATGCATTTAAAGTGGGATCCTGTTCTCTCTCTCTCCATCTCTCTCTCTCCAACAGTGGTAGCGGGAGCAAGCCTAACACAGGTTTTTTTTTTTCATATTAACTTTTTTTTCATATTAATTTTAATTATAAATCATTTTTTAACAAAATAAAAACTCTCAGATAAAAAACCCTGGCTAACTTTAGGATTTTTTTTCATATAGTTTTTTTTTTTTAATTTCTTTCTAATTGGTTTATAAAAAAAATTAAGAACAGTAAAGAAGGGGAAAAATCTTTTTTTATTTCTTATACATATATTTTATAGAATTTTTTTTTCTCACACATGTATTTTACAGAAAATATTATTAAATTTATATACGAGGAGAATCCTCAATTAGGAGAGATTATAATTAATCACCGAGAGAGGGAGAACCAGAGAGAGATGAGGGAGATGGAGAGAGAGGGAGAGACATGAGAGCAAGGGCTTGGACCCGGACGCTAGCCATTAGCACTGTTAGACACTAATGGAGAGGGCTTTCTCTAACGTGTGGTTCTCCTGCATGGATACCCAGCTGTACCAATTACTACACATCACGTAAGGGTCCCATCCACTTCGCTCGTTCCCCGTCTCACCTAAGTCGCACCCGTTGGGAGGAGGGCTCAAAGGAGCCTGATTAGACGGTGCGTTTGACAATTAGATGTAATTTTGAAATGATGGATGCCGCGTGTACAATTTCCCGGTCCCTGTGTATCAAGTACCGTATGCTGCCAGAGTATTAAATAGGTGGTAGCAATACTGTGTAAACTCTGTGGAGCCCACCGTCAATGATGTATGTGTTTTATCCATACCGTTCATCCGTTTTACCCAATCATTTTATGGCGTGAGACCAAAATTTAATCGTATAAAAAAATCAAGTGGACCATACCACAGGAAACAGTGTGAAGTGAACCCCTATCGTTGAAAACTTCCTGTATACCACAAAAGTATTGGATCTGATCAAATAAACATCATCAATTTTAAGTTCAAGCCCTAATTTTACATAGAAAAACGGATGTACAGCAGATAATATACATACATCCACAATAATAGTTAACTCAAGTCCTACGCAGCTTTTTTTTGGAGTCCGCTGGGAAAGATTAGGCGGAAAACCCAAGATGTGCACGTTAGAGAAGCGTGGCCGCGTTTTCGTCCTCACCCTAACCGGCGACGACGAACACCGTCTCAACCCCACCCTCATCGACGACATCCGTGCCTCCCTGCGCCGAGTCCGAGATGGTTCCACCCCCGGCTCGGCTCTGGTCACCATCGCCGAGGGCAAGTTCTTCTCCAACGGCTTCGATCTCAACTGGGCCAAAGCCGCGGGCGCCGGCTTCCAAGACCGGCTTGAGCACATGGTCTCCAAATTCGACCAGATCGTGGCGGATCTGATCTCGCTCCCGATGCCGACAGTTGCAGCCGTTACGGGCCACGCCGCTGCAGCCGGGTTCATGCTCGCACTGAGCCACGACTACATCTACATGAGAAAAGATAGGGGCGTTCTGTATATGAGCGAGCTCGACATCGGCCTTCCATTCCCTGATTATTTCATGGCTCTGATGAGGTCGAAGATCGCCGCGCCCAAGGCTCGGCGCGACGTAGTGCTGCGGGCCGCGAAGATCAAGGCTGAGGAGGCTGTGGAGATGGGGATTATCGATGCGGCGCACGATAGCCCCGGCAAGACGGTGGATGCTGCGATGCGCCTTGCGGAGGAGCTGGCTGGGAGGAAGTGGAACGGTGAGGTGTATGCATCGATAAGGAAAGCGTCGTTTGCTGAGGTTTCGGAACTACTGGGGTTGGTGGAGAAGAAGACGGTAACATCTTCGCGCCTCTGATATGTGGTAGGTCCGGAGATGGATCTGATCGTTCGTCTGGGGGGCCTATCTGTTATACAACATGCCTTAATGATATTCTTTAGGGTTTTTTTTTATTATCTATTCTCTCATTGACCGTCCGTTTTGAGGCCACTATCGCATCGATATGGGCGGTTGGATCGTAGTTTCGATATTTCAGACGGTCTGTATTGACCTTTCCACATGCCTCGTTTCGGTTGCTGAAGCAGCCTGATCAAGGGCGGATAAGGCAACATGTGATGCCCATTCCTCTATAATAGAATAATTGGAAGGTTGTACTTATTTTTTCGTTTCTAGCATTTTATGATGGACGACGAGAATTACTCAGCCGCCGGTAGGAAGTCCCACCGCAAATCGTTTTCCCAAAATTTAAGTTGAGGTTTGTCCCAGCTGGACGCGGATTTCCTGCGAAAGCTAGGTTCCTGCGATGGGAATCTAGGTGGGGCGCACCGTGATGTTTATGAGAAATCCAGTCCGTCCTTCCGTTTTTGGAGATCGAAGACTCAAGTGGGCCGAAAACGTGAGGATTGAATGTCCACAGTTGAAATATTCGTTGGCCCACAGAAGTTTTGAATCAGGCTAATATTTGTGTTTTACGTTCATCCGAGTAGGAATGACGTTATAAGCGGTATGGGTGTCCTATAAAGACCAAGGAAGGTTACAACGGTATGAATTTCCCTTCCTACCTTTTTCTTGAGTGCGGGCCACTTAAATCTTGGATCCAGCCTATTTTTGTTCTCATGTCTTAAAGTGAGCTCACAAAGCGGATGTACGTGGTGGATTTCTCACAAACATCACGGTGGGCTACACCTAGGTTCTCAGGCAGAAACTTCCAGCGAAAGCTTTAAATCCGTATCGTCAGCTCCGCTTCAACACGATTTTCCTATTTGCTGATGGTATGCCTGATTGGAACCGACTGCATTAAATGCAGCAGTGCTGATCAGAAAAATCCTATTGAAACCTAGCAGATGATCCGGACTCGAAAACCACTAGTAGGGAATCCGTGTCCATTTTTTTAGGGATACGGATTGGGTACCACGCACATGAGGCCTACTGTGATGTGTGGGTTTTATCGTGTACTTCCATTTTGGCAGTGGTAGTGCTGTCAACGGCACAGATCTTGATCTGTATCCGATCCGATTTGATCGGATTCAGATCAATAATTAGGTAATTGGGTCGGATATGGATACCTAAAGATGATCCGTTTAATATTCGGGTCGGATTCAAACCGACCGTGATCCGGCCCATTAAGGACCCGATCTGATTAAATATAGTATATAAAATAATAAAAGTAGGTTTCAATGGGCCGGACGGGCCTGAAAATCAAAATTTACATAGGGTTTCAAAGGGCCGGGCGGGCCTGAAAATCATAATATTCGGATATCGGATCATATTTGAATATCGGGTCAGATCATATTCGGATCGGATACGGATTTCGAAAATATCTAAACGGGTCGGGTTCGGATCATATATTTGTGATCCGAATCGGATTCGGGTCGGATTCGGGTCAGATATATCCTTAATCGGATCAGATACGGATCATCACTGATTCGGCCCGTATCCGACCCGTTGACAGCCCTAGGCAGTGGGGATAAAACTCTCACTGTCAGAAACTTTTTGGACTTTTTGGAGCCCACGCAAGATTTTTTTTTTTTTTATCAATCTAGTAGTTGTGTTTTCCCTTCATTTGATGGCAATTAACCATTACGGTGGGCGGTAGGAAGGTTTACTAGGGTGTTGTTCACTTGAGCCTTAGGATCCGCCTCATTTTTCGCTTGAGCCTGAAATGACATGCGAAAATGGATTGACCGTGTGGATAAAACCATACATCATGGTGGCCTCCCCAGGTCCCTTTTAGCTCTTAGCCAGGGACCGGGGAAGGCTGTACTCAATTGGCGAAGTAAACAAGGGGGAGGTGTAGATGCATTTTGGCAGCTTATTTTAGAGCATGGTCCCAAAAAATGAAGTAGATAGGATTTTTAGGTGGTCCACACTACAGGATATAGTGGTCATTGACCATTAAAAACATTTTGTGGGCCACAAAAGCTTTAAATCTAGCTGATATTTGTATTTTCCCTTTATCTAGGTCGTGTGACTTTATTAATAAGTTGGATGGCAAATAAACATTAGGGTGGACCCTACGAATGTTGGGTCTCTGATAATAACTGTTTTCTGGTGTGGTCCACATGAGATTTATATCTGCTTCATTTTTGAGATCATGCTAAAAAATAAGCAAGGAAAACAGATGACTGCTTACATATACAATGCATACATGGAGGTTGGACCTACAGTCAGGGTCCACCCACATGGCTGGTTCCGGGGCGCAGCTAAGTTGTGTCCTAAAGAACAACAGGGATCACTATAGGTGATTCCCTTGTATATTACTCAATTACCTAATAAACCCTATAAAACAAACACACCCTTTGGAAAGAGATGGAATTCTTCCACCTTGGAGGCCAGATTAAAATAGTGGCCCCACCAACCATGATGTATGCAACTTATTCACACCGCCCATCCATTCTAACAGAACATTTTAGTGAATCAGCCAAAAAATAAACCAGATCCAAAGCTGTTTCATTCATTGGGCTCACAATAATGTTTATTTTTCGTCTAATCCATTTATAAGACCACAAAGACATAGATAAAGGCAAAAATACAAATATCTACTTGATCCAAAACTGTTGGGGCGTTTAAACTCTTTTCAAATGTATTAGTTCAATTATGCTGTCTTTTGTTTTTTTGTTAGTCATGCAACACGCCCACCCTTTTAGATGGGCAACACACCCAAACAGTTAGTCACACAATGCACGCACCCACCGGTGGGGCTAACGTGTCTCCTTAGCATTTCGAGCTAGGACCTGCTGTTGAAACGCTTAGGTGTCACCCACCTTGCTTCATGCCTTGAAATTAGCTGGTGTAAGAGATGAACGGTGTGAATAAGTCACACATATCATGGCGGGCCCCACACTTTTTTCAAACAGTCACGGGATCCACTGAGTTGCGTGGGATCCCTGACTGTGGGGCCCACCATGATGTTTTTTCCTTACATCCATGCCGTCCAACATCCGTTTTGACAACTCATTTTAGGGCATCATCCTAAAAATGAAGCAGAGCCAAATCTCAGGTAGATCATAATACGGGAAATAGTGGCAATTGACTATTAGAAACTTCTGGTGGGCCACAAGTTTTGGATCAAGCTGAAATTTGTTTGGTCTCTTCATCCCGGCCTTTGTGACCTTATCAACAGGTTGGATGGCAAATAAACATTCCGTTGGCTGCCATGGATTTTTAATGATGGGATTGGTCCACCTAAGATTTGGATCTCCTTATTTTTTGGATCATACCTAAAATGATAATGATCTGTAAAAATTGGATGGACAGTGTGGATGTAAAGAGCATACGTCACAGTGGGCCCCACCGTTAGGGATCCACCCAAACGGTCTGTTGATCCCTAACGGTGCCCATTTCAAACAAAGCCCGTTGCCGTCACCACCTTAGAAATTGAAAACCAAACAAGTGACTTTCTAGGAATTTTTTTTTTTTTTTGAAAGGATACTTTATTATAAACGAAGAAGCAGAAACAAGGAAACAGAGAAAAAAAACAAGCAAAACATAGACGACAAAAAGGAAGCCAGCCCAGAAAGAACAGGGGGCAAGAGAACCTTCTAGGATGTTACGCAAGCGTTTTCCCATTGATGGATACGTGAAGTGAATTTCTCGTAACCTCCAACTGGGGACGCGGAATTTCTCGTAACCTCCGCCCACTGCGGACGGGACGCGGATTGGCTAGTGAACCCAACACCAGCCCCAAAGCTGTGTGGGCCTTACCATGATGTATGTGTTTTATCCACGCTGTCCATCCATTTTTCCACCTCATTTTAAGGCATGGGCCTAAAAATGAAATGAGTAAGATCCAAATCTCAGGTGGACCACACCACAGGAAACAGTGGGAATTCAATTCTCACCGTTGAAAACTTCTTGGAGGTCACAGAAGTTTTGGATCAAGCTGATATTTGTGTTTTCACTTCATTCAGGTCTGTGTGACCTTATCAACAGGTTGGATGGTAAATAAACATCACTGTGGGCCGTGGGAAGTTTTTAAGGGTGGACGTTCAATCAACACTATTTTCCTATGGTGTGGTCCACCTGGGATTTGGATCTGCATCATTTTTAGGCCCATGCCCTAAAATGAGGTGGAAAAATGGATGGACAGTGTGGATAAAACGGTGGGGACAGTGACATCCACCGTTGAAAACTTCCTTAGCCCACCAAGATATTTATTTGAGATCCAACCTGTTCATAAGTTCACACTGACGTGGAGGAAGGGAAAAAACAAATATCAGCTTGATTGAAATCTTCTGTGGCTTCTAAAATGTTTTCAATGGTGGATGTCAGTGTCCCCACTGTTCTTGGGTGGGTCCATTTGATTTTTGGATCTTCCTTGTTCTTTGCATCATGCCTTAAAACGATCTCTCCAAATGAATGGACAGTGTGGATACAACACATACATCATGTTACATCATGTTGAGGCCTACATAACATGATGACGTGACTTCAGTAACCAGATTTCGCTACTCAACATGTCAGTAACTAATCCGCGTCCGCCACTGGAACCCTGTAAATGGAATCTTTGCAGTCCTGCGGACCATCTCAGAAAATTAATTTTAGAGGTGGGCTATCTCAGAAAATTAATTTGTGAGAGTAAAGTTATCCCCAACAACTCTTGATGGGAAGGGCAGTTGACCCTAACCCATCACAAGCCGGGATTCAAGCTTAGCCACCTATGTTCGGTGTTTAAAAATTCAGAACCGTTTTAGTTTCTTTCAAGAATCTGAGCAGGGTACCTAGTCTGTTGGCTCAGGCCAGTTCGCCCAGTCCGAGATTCGACACCACCACCCTCCAGTCAGGCGTAATTACTTGTATATATGTTAATTAGTATTATAAACATAGTAGATGCTTTAGCCCAAGAGTCAGGTCGATATACTGTACACTATTGTGGTGGGGCAGCAACTTTTTGAACAAATTTATTACTAGGCAATCTTGCATGTTACAGAAATATATATTCTTTCTGATGTACATTTATTTGTTGTTACTTAAATTAGGAATTTGATTAGGGAGATTGATTTCTTCTCTATTAATAGGTGTCGCCTGCTAGCTCAGCTGGAAGACTCTTAGGCGTTTTAACAGGAGGTCTCAGGTTCGAGTGTTAAGGAGAAACACTAACCCCACCGGTGGGTGGGTGCATCGATGTGACTAATCAAGTGGGTGGGTGCCTTGAATGACTAACACACAGTACAAATAGACATGTACCAAAAAAAAAAAACTCTTATTAATTAATAGATATTTATTTGCTAAAGATCCATATTTCACCCTACAAATATAGGATATGAGAGAGTCCATGGAG
The DNA here is from genome assembly GCA_003013855.2 of Liriodendron chinense. Taxonomy (NCBI): domain Eukaryota; kingdom Viridiplantae; phylum Streptophyta; class Magnoliopsida; order Magnoliales; family Magnoliaceae; genus Liriodendron; species Liriodendron chinense. Next base: position 3,084,116 of record PVNU02000440.1, on the reverse strand, counting down.
ATTTTAACAATACAAATATACATCTACCCAAGTGAAGGCTAATATGCATCACTGTTACAATTGTCACAAAACCCCACCCAATTGGCGCAGCGTAGATGGGGTGTGGGATTGATCACTGTCTCTTCTCACAGATAACTATTCCGAATCCACTAAACTATTAGAAATCCTCAACCAATTTTCTTCGAATCCACGAGCAAAAGAGTAAACTCAAGAGATTTTAATAAAACATGAATAATTATCCTAAAAAATGAATTATAACAAGTATTTATAACCTAAGTTGCATAAGAGAAACCCTAAGATGCATAAATTAGAAGTCTTAAATGAGCTAGGAAAGAAAAACATTCAAATTAGAAAATTCGCGCTTGGTCGGGCTCCTGGTGAAGGGTGGTCAGGTGCCCGACGTTGCTGACGGCTCAAAAGCATTGGGAAACCGTTGGGAATTTTAAATTTCGGGTGCCCGGTGAAATATGGTCAGGCGCCTGACATTGCCACAGTTCAAAAGTGTTGGAAAAACCGTCGGAAATTTGATTATGACGGCCCAAATCTAACGGGAAACCGTCACAAATCTGATTTTCTGATTTTTCTATAATTTTTTTCTAGATCTTTTCTGGTCATTTTCCTTTAAGAATATGCACGACCCTCCTCCTCGAACATGAGGTTCTTCCCCTACATCAATCTTCACCACTTGAAGAAAACTCGTCATCGAGTTTTGCCTCCTGTTAAGGTAGCAATTTGTGTTCATCTTCTTCCACGGCCTAGGCTTGTGCTTCATGCCTATATTCTCGTATAAGGGGTAGGGTTCATCAACTGAACTACTCTCCCATTGTTCACCTTCTTGTTCACTGCCTTGTAATGCCTTCCAACCTTCCACGGCAGAAATTATCAAAGCATACTTTGGGTTCACAAAATCACCTTTTATGCACATGAACGACACAAAATTTCTAATACGTCAGCCCATTGTTGAATCCTGTCCAATGACCAATATTTCAAAAGCAACCAAAGCACCATGCTTACACCTTTTAGAAAACTTTTGAACATCCGTCATGATATCATCAACTTCAATTGTTGACGGTAGAGAGTCTTCAAGAGCAAAACTTAGAACATTTTTTGTACAATGCTCCTAGGTTCATAGTGTATTTTTTTCAAAATCCTCAGTCGCAACAATCATATCAAAGGTATCTTCATCAACTAGCGGCAACACCAAATCTGTAAAAAGGATCTGATTGACTACCTGCTCGACAATTTCTTCTTGAAAGGGTGAAGGAAGCGTCTCAACAAAAGACGGCTTCGCATCCACAAACATGGAATAGGTTTGTCCTTCCTGATGTCCATCCAACACATCTTGTTCAGATACCTCGATGAAGTCCTACACGTCCTAAAAAATTTGTCCGTCCATTATAAAAGTTTTGGGTGGGTTTTTTTTTTTTTTTTTTTTTTTAATTTCACACAGGCTGCGAGCACAGTGGGCTGAGGATGCTCAACAACGTGTTCCTCCCCTTTAGATAGAGATGAATCTTGGGTAAGATCCATCGTAGGAATATGAGTCGAGGGAAAGGAAGGCGCATAAACTCTAGCGAGTTGGGTCTATGCGAGTGGCTAGTTGAGCCGCATCCCCCATAGTCCAGATCGGAAGTAGACGAATTCGGTCATGGATTGCCGGTTGTAGGCCGTCGATGCCTCGCGGTATTTTGAGAATCTGTCTTTAATAATCTGTTCTGCGTTGTCAATCGATTGAACTCGGCCAGATAGTTAGCGACAGATCGAGATCCTTGCTTGTAATTCTAGTATTGTTGAAATAATACCTAATAATCTTCATCTAGGGATTGAAATCGTTTCAGCATCTCCTGTTTCATCCTCAACCACGAATGTATCGGTGCTTTCATTTTTTGCTTTCGATTGCGTTGAAAATATTCCCACCAAACCGACGCAGTTTCTTCAACTTTTATACAACGTACAAAACTTTCTTCTCCTTGGGCATCTACATAAGTTCGAAGAGGCGTTCAACCTCACATAGCCAATCGTCAACGCGACCCAGGCCATTGAAGTGAGGAATATCAACCTCTATGTAGACTCAACTCGTTCGATCTACATGATCTCTTCCATAAAAAATAATGCTTCTGTGATATTTTGCTTTGTGGTTGAATCTAGCCTGTAGTCATTGCATAGCTTGATGATTCTTTCGTTGGAGTGTCTTAAGCGTCGCCTTAAAAGCTGCCGCTTTGAGAGGATGGATCCCTCGATTACCATTCACAAGATTTTTTTGTAGCCTTAACAAATAGATACCAATCCGAGGGTCTTTCTCGCTCTGATACAAACTTGGCACAGCGTAGACGGGCTGTGAGATCGATCACCGTCGCTCCTCATGGATCACTATTTCGAATCCATGGAACTATCGGGAATCCCTAACCAATCTTCTTCGAATCTACGAAGGAGCACTCGAATCCAAAAGCAAAAGAGTAAATTCAAGAGATTTTACTAAAAGATGAATAATTATCCTAAAAAATGAATTATAATAAGTATTTATAACCTAGATTACGTAAAAGAAACCCTAAGATGCGTAAATTAGAAGTCCTAAATGAACTAGAAAAGAAAACCATTTAAATTAGAAAGTTTGCACAAAATATGTGCAACAGTTCGCACATGGTCGGGCGTTCGGTGAAGGGTGGTTGGGTACCTCATGAACTAAAAAACAGTCTAGCAAATAAACTGAAAAACTTGGTGAATTTCGGGCGCCCAACGTTGTTTACTGTTTAAAAGCGTCGGGAAAACATTGGGAATTTTGAATTTCGGGTGCTCGGTGAAGTATGGTCAGGCGCCTGACATTGCCGACGGCTCAAAAGCATTGGGAAAACCGTCGGGAATTTGATTACGACTGCCCAAATTAGTTGGGAAATCGTAAGAAATCCGATTTTTTAATTTTTCTGTATTTTTTTATGGATCTTTTTCGGTTATTTTCCTTCAAGAATATGCACGACCTTCCTTCTCGATTATGAGGTTCTTCCCCTACGTCACAAACCTAAGTTGTGATGGGCCAGACCCAAATTACGCAGTCAAGTGATGCAAGCCACATTTGGGCTACACCCATCTTCACCATTGAGCCACTATATAATCCGGGTGGACATGTTATGCACTTGTTTGTAGGTTGCAGGCCCAAACATCCTGTGTTACTTTAGTATAGTTGTTTGAGTTTAGGGGTAGTTTGATAATTTTACATTGGTTTATTTTAGGTGGTTTAATTAATTAGGAGTTGAGTTAGGAAAATGGCAGGGGTGTCATGGATCATGCCGAAATATGGTGGAGTACGCTAAAATTGGCAGGGGTGGCCTGGAAGATGCCCAAATCAATTGATGCCCTTTTATAGGAGCAGGCTTGCAGAAGATGGAGGAGCTTTAGGGAGAAGGAGGTGGCCGATCATTCACCTAGCTTTCATTTGGGTGATTTGGATCGAGAGCAATAACCAATGTTTCAGAAATTCTTGCACTTCTAAGGTGGGGGTTTTCTCTCGAGTCTTCGTTTTATTAAGAGATTAGGCTCCCTAACTATGTTGTGGGCTAGGGGGCTCAAGGTTAGTCAGAGAGTTTTTTTTTTTCTTTTTCTTTTTTTTTTTTTTCTTCTTCTTCTGGTTGGATTTTCTTCGCAATAAAAATGTTATCTTTAATTATTTTTTTAAAAAGTTTAGAAAATGAGTTGTTTAGATAAATTAGGGTTTGGCTTTCAGTATAAATATCATCTTTTACATCATTTTACATTGTAATTTGTAATTTTTATTAATTAATAAATTTATTTGGGTTCTGGCATTGAGGTATTCCTCTGAATATTTCAAGCTTTCTACCATAGGAATCCAATTTGATCCCAGTGGAGACCCTTTGGGATCACCTAATTCATGGTCTTTCAAATTTTCCGTTGCTTAAGATGCTCCTAGGTAGGGTTGTAAATGGGCAAGCGAACCTAATGGGGTACCCAAACCCAACCCATTTAGACCCGATCTAGACCCGACTCGTTTGTTAAATGGTATGGATTTAGGTCCAACATCAGACACAGTTGCTAAATGAGTCCAGATCTAGTTTCCTTTATATTAGGCCCGACCCGACCCGACCTGGACCCATTTGGTAAATGGGCGGGTTTGGTCTATGTTGCATTGGATCCATCCAGGCCCAGATTCAATTTTAAGCCTGATAAAAGTACTTGCATGCCAAATTCAGGCCCATACCCATTAGACCTTATCCATTTATAAATGGGTCTAGGTGGATCTCCCTCTGCCAAACCCAGACTCATTTATAAATGGGTCAAATGGGGTTGACACGTACCTGCCCATTTAGTAAAAGGGTCAGAGTCTAAAATTTGGACCCAAGCACAGTTAGTAATTGGGCGCCCCAGACTCCCGCTATTTACAGCCCTACTCCTAAGGTATTCAAATATCAGTTATTGTACGGATCCATTGGCATTTCCATTTTATCCTTGTTATCACAAGGATCCAAACGGGCGCCATCATGGAGGGTACATCGTTGCCTATTCAAAACTTCTGTGGCCCCCCGAATATTTCAACTGTGGACATTCAACCCTCACGTTTTCGGCCCACTTGAGCCTGAGATCCGGCTCATTTTCTGTCCCACGTCCTATAATGAGCTCACGAAATGGATGGACCGGGTGAATTTCTCACAAACATCACGGTGGCCCCACCGACGTTCCCAGCGCAGAAGTTTTCGCACTCCTGCAAAAGGCTTTCCCATGCGGGAGCCAATTAGCTGTTACCCCGGTATCACCTTAGTGGGTGTTACCCCTACGTGTGTGGGGCCTACCTTGATATATTTGTTGTATTTCCACCCATCCATCTGTTTTTCCATCTCATTTTAGAACTCGATCCAAAATCACAAGAAGATTCAAATCTCAGGTGGACCATACCAATAGAAAGAGTTTTGTGGACCACAAAATTATTGGATCAATCCGATATTTCTAAATTACCATCATCCAGATCTTCTTGCCATTATCAATAGGTTGGATTGCAAATAAACATTAAGAAAATGTTACAATGGGCCCTTTAGAATTTTTAATGGTGAGGCACTCAATAAACACTCTTTCCTGTGTTGTGGTCCACCTAAGATTTGGATCTATATAAATTTTCATATCCCACCCTAAAATGGTCCATATAAACGGATGGACGGCGTGGATATACCGAAAATCATCAAGGTAGGCCCAAGGCAGGGTTAACACCCACTAAACTGTTACCCGGGTAACACCTAATTCGCTCCCTTCTCTGGAAATCCGTGTCCACAGCTTATACTCTCGTGCCGCTGTCGTTGACGCGGATTGGATTGGCTCGTGACCCTTCCACCAGCCATTGTGGTGCTCTGTGGGCCCTACCCTGATTTATATGTTTCATCCATGCCGTCCATACGTTGTTTCAGATAATTTTATGGAATGAGTTAAAAAATGAAGTAAATCCAAATCCTAAGTAGACCACATCAAAGGAAACAATGTTGATTAAAGGCTTACCATTAAAAACTTCTTAGGTGCCACAGAAGAAGTTTTGGATCTGGCTGATATTTTTTTTTCCCTTCATCCAGTTCTGTATGACCTAATCATCAGGCTGGATGTCAAATAAACGTTGCAGTGGGCCCTAGGAGGATTTTAATGGTGGACATTTAATCACTACTGTTTTCCTAGTGTATGGTCCACCTGAGATTTAGATTTACCTCATTTTTTTTAGAATAAGCCCTTAAATGAACCGTAAAAATGGATGGACGGCGTGAATAAAGTGATGGGGCCACAAAGCAACGACCATTAGCCACCTTGATAGTGGCAGTGTCATTAGCCAAACCGCCGCGGCCACTCTCGTTGATGTATGGCTTATAGTTTCTCGTCAACAAAGGTAGGCGCGGTGTGCTCCCAGCTTTTTAAAAAAAGCAGCAGGTTTGCTGGTCTCGGACGTTAGTGAACCGTTCTTTATATTAATGCAGAGAAATGTTTCAGTGCCCTCAGCTGCATTTGGGCGCTTAGGCAATCTAATCCATTGATCTAGACTTTCATTAGGTCCCACTCATCTCTCATGGCCTACCACCGAAACATACATTTTCTAACAAATATTAGCCATTCAATCAAGATATTAAACATGGATGGTAAAGATCATTTACACAAAAATAGGTCCAATCAATAATTTTATGAGATCATCATGGATTGCTATGATCTTAAAGAATTACTGCTGTTAGGCAATAGAAACCATATCATCCATGGCTTGGAAAAAGATTGGTATAAAAAATAAGTCCAAATTAATGATGGATGAGATCAGCTGATTAGTGTGATTTTTCAAGGTAGCCCATCACATGTGTTCTGAACTGAAATGGACGGTTCGGATCAGCCGATTGACTATCCAAGTAAACTGTTGCAACTAGGCGCACGATAGCTTATGGTGTTTTGAGAGCACGAGCACCGGAGCATTTCTCGTCAACGCGAGTTTGACTTTTGTCACACCTCCGTCTGTAAGTAGTCATCCGGGATTCACCTGTTCGATATGGCATTGTAGACTTGTAGTGGAGAGAGAGAGAGAGAGCGAGCGCACCATGTGCACGTTAGAGAAGCGCGGCCCCGTTTTCGTCCTTACCCTAATGGGGGACGGCGAGCACCGCCTCAACCCCACTCTCATCGACGCCATCCAAGACGCCTTGCGCCGAGTCAGAGCCGACCCCACCCCCGGCTGGGCCCTTGTCACAACCGCCGAGGGTAAGTTTTTCTCCAACGGTTTCGATCTCAACTGGGCCAAAGCCGCTGGAGCTGCATCCCAAGAGCGGCTCCAGCAGATGGGCTCCAAATTCGAACAGATCGTGGCAGATCTGATGTCGCTGCCGATGCCAACCGTCGCAGCAGTTACGGGCCACGCCGCCGCAGCCGGCTGCATGCTGGCGCTGAGCCACGACTACGTCTACATGAGAAAAGACCGGGGCTTTCTTTATATGAGCGAGCTCGACATCGGACTTCCCTTCGCCGATTATTTCATGGCCATGATGAGGTCTAAGATCGCTGCGCCGAGGGCTCGGCGCGACGTGGTGCTGCGGGCCGCGAAGATCAAGGCGGAAGAGGCCGTGGAGATGGGGATTATCGATGCGGCGCACAGTAGCCCTGGTGAGACAGTGGAGGCTGCGATTCGCCGGGCGGAGGAGCTGGCGGGAAGGAAATGGGACGGTGAGGTGTACGCGTCGATAAGGAAAGCCACTTTTTCTGAGGTTTCAGATGTACTGGGGCTGGTGGAGAAGAAGCCGATAATAGCTTCTCGCCTCTGATGCGCAGCAGGTCAGGAGATGTATCGACCGTTCATCCATTGGGTCCTTTTTCTATACGGCATACGATTAGGTATGCTACAGTGATACTGATACACTGTCGGGCAGATGTGGACCCACGTGATGTCACACCATCCATCCCACCCAGCAGACGCATCTGATAGACGGGTTGGATTCTGTGAAAAAATCACGTGGGGCCCACATCTGTCCGGTACCACATGTAGGCCCTATTACCATATTGACTACGGCTTAATCCAGAAAAAAAAAAAAAAACTTTGATCGTCTGTCAGACTGATGGATGATGTTAAGCTGCCAGTTAGAAATTACTTGAAATTGTCTGTGTCGTGTGAATAATTCAAAATTTCAGACTCTGGGTTGCAGATTAGATGGATCGTGACCCAACATTTATGATGATTCGAATATCTGACGAAGAGGTTTGGCCCACATTAGTTGGACGGTTAAAAACGAGTAACATCAGAGATGTCAACGAATCACAGGTTAGGATTGTTAAACCAAATTGATTTTGGAACTGTGAACCAGCGAGAATGGGTTCTACATTTTGGTCCGTTTAATTTCAATTAATTTAATACATGACAGGCGCATAATTTCTTAGCGCTTGTCTACGGAGCTTCATACGCTGCCTGCGTGTCAAATAACTCACCTTAATCCGTTTTCAGCTGGACCGTCCGTTTTAGAGCTACTGTCTTACGGACAGAAGGATCATCAAGTTAGACTTTTAATGGCGGGTCACTTAGTTGGACGGTCTGGATTCATGTTAACATCAAGGGTGGTAGGGAAAATGTCCATGTTGCTGGCCTGCTCTGTCAGATGGACTATTGACTCTTGAGCGCGACTACCATACTAGCTTTGCACCATTTAAAAGATGTAGTCACTCAACTTCCCCAATCTCAGGACTGATGTACAGCCAACCAAACTATCTAAATTTTGGCTCCCATTGTGGATTGAGAATAGGCCTAGAGCCAAGCTGACAAAACATACCTAACCATCCAATTAATGGTTATCAGATGAATGATTAAAAGCAAAATAATCACCGGTCCGAATTGAAGAGAAAATCAGATGGTAATACGTAATTTTTCTGTTATCCCTGTAGACTGTCATCACTCAATGTTAGACAGAACGCGTTTCAACGCTTGAGGTCATGAGTTTGAGTGCACATGTAGGCGGGGTGTGTGTGTGTAAAAAAGAGGTGGCCTGTGATTTACACAATATGGGTTGCCACACAATTAAGCCAAGGTGCAAAACTAGCATCTGATTCTAGAGAAATGATAATCCGATCCCGGGGCTAGATGTGCCATTTTAAGTAGTGATCTATAATCAGAGAAATGATAATCCATTCCGGGGGCTAGTTCAAAAACTAAAAAATTCGACTTTACGTCTGCCCAGGTCGGATCAACTTGATGTCAAACCAGGTTGGGTCAATTCAAAGCTTCAATTGAGTTTTCAATTGACTCATACAATATTTAATAATTAAAAAATTATTATATTAATGCTTGTAAATGCATTAGGAATAAAGAAATAATAACACTTACTGTTGCTGATTTTTGAACAAGGATCACCTAGGACTGATGTGTGTCGCCAATTTTTCGCTGGTGAGCTAGTTGGATCTGAAAGATAGATCCTGCACAGTATAAGAAAAGCTACGAGGATGGCCGAGGACAAGTCTTTAGTCTTCCGATGCCTAAGTTAGATGAGTTTGATGGAAGGGATAGACATAAGCTTAAGTCATTAGGCTCTGCATACCTTGAGATGGAGACGAACATCTCTATTTATAAGCCATTAGAGAGTAGTAGAAGGCCACGATTGCGGCTATGATCATGGGTTGTTACATTCACCGGGGGCGGCACGATTTTTGAGGGCGTAGATCACGCTGGACCCATTAGGAGACGTACTCCGTATCTCATGGACATGCTTTTAATCTTCTATGTGCCTTTATGGGGTGACAACAGAGAGCTTGAGCTCCATAATAATGGAGCTCTCCAGCCGAGCTTCTAGCCTTAGCAGAATACTTTAGTATGCAGACTTGTGCTACATGTGTCCGGGATCTAAGCTGATGCTCATCAGTTTGTGACCTTTAAAATAGGTCAGGCTGGTGCCTCGATCTTCGGTTCTTACCTCGACATTGGTATGTTAGCCTGAACTCTTGCGCTTGGGCCAATAGGCTTATGAGCATTACTCTTTATGGACTGAGCTTTGCTTGCTCTGGGAAGATCCTCATAACAACAACCAAGAAAATATAACTCCATACTTCAGTTGTAGTACTGTTCTACCTTTTATAAGCTGGTCAACTCTTTAATTCTTGTATCAAGCTAACTCAATGAATCTTGTTGAGACCTAACAGGATGTGATTGAGTCATGCCAACTAGTGAGTTTTCATGAGACTCAAATTGGAATCTTGTTGAGTTCACACATCTGAGAGTCGCATGCCAGTCAGTGAGTTTTCATGAGACTCAAATTGGAATCTCATCCATTAGAGTGGACTCCACCAAGTTTTGAGTTGACTAACCAAGTTTAGAACTATGATCAGGAGTGCTGGAAGCATACCTTACTGTTGATGTTAAAAAATAGTCAACAGACGAGATGAGGTTACCTCAAACTTGGAGGGATGGATGCAACTGATCTTTTGCAGGTATGCGGTCTGGATCTGAACTGAAGGTTTCCTAGATCCTGTGGAGCATATAGGAAAAGCTGGGGGGGGGTGGCTGGGATCCTTCCGTTAGCCCTCCGATGCTTAAGTTAGTTGGATCTTGAAAGAGTAAATATCTCTTTTTTTAATCATTTTTTTGTCTCTTCCCTTGATAATGAAGAACGTGCCTCTTTTTAGACTTAGGTCATAGAGATATCTTCCTTTTGGGGAAATGTGATTCCTGCGGGTTGCTAACCGAGCTTCCGAGATCTTAGGATTTTCCAGTAACTACCGGAGGATTTTGATCCCCAATTATCGGGATTCACAATCCTTCCTCCCGATATCACGGTGTAGACCTAAGATCACGGGATTGCTATTCACAAATTCAGCTCGTTGTAAGGCCGAGGTCAATTCTCGGAAGTTGTCCAAGAATGCCCTTGTCGGGTCGGTTGAGGCCGACCTGTATTCAGGTATGTAGTGATCGGCTCGGTTTTGGTAGGCCAGTCCAGTTCAAACTTTTAGGTCGGCTCTCCACCCGTAACAGAAGCCCCCTTACTCTCGAGTCTAGCTCGTTTAGCTCGGGAGTAACTTGACAGGAAAAAAAGGGTTTGCCGACCTAACTGCTTTTGACACTTAGCAGCTGTAATGCCATCACTTCGATGGGCGGGAAAGTGGCATTAAATGCATCGTTTGAAATATCGAGGAGTCATCATTCCTTTGTATGATGTGACAGCGCCGGTATGATTTAGTTGAACGGGGTGCCTCCACGTGTCTCGTCAGGCGTTACTTTTCGAATTACCAAGTAGAGATTCGTCACGTGACGCTTTTGTATTAAATGCGATGGGACCCAGGCCCTTCCCCAAGTATATAACTCAGGACTTAGCCAGAAATCGAAAATCTCTACTCTTCTTGCTTCTTGGATATTCCAATCTTCTGAACTTTCGAAATTCCGTTTCCTTCCATTTTCTTTTTCCGATCTTCCTTCTTCAAACTAGCGTGCCAGCATTCTGGTAGGCTCCCTTTCTTGTTTTCCGAAGGACTCTTCTTTTTAATTAGCTCTTCTCTTCTCTTGTGTTTTCTTTTTATTCAAAAATGTCGGAGCCAGAAACTTCATACTCTGAAGCGATCCTCAAAGTGAGGTTTGATGACCTCGAGTCCGATTTGCCGCTTATGTGCCATGAGGAGGTGAATCTCGGGGAATCGGATTCTGGGGCGAGGGCGGATGATGTCGTTGATGAGGGAGAATCTGAACTTCTTGGGTCAGCTGCTGGTAGTGTGACGGCCCACAGGGACCCTTTCGAACTAGACTGTGTAGTTTCGTAGATTACCTAGGACAAGCTGGATGCTGCGAAGGAGATATATGAACTCCCTAACTATATAAAGTTTAGGGTTCCCGACCGGGCTGACAAGCCAAGTCGACCTAGGGCTGGGGATGTGGTAGTTTCCTTGATGCATCTAGAGGCCGGGTTGACGTTGCTTTTACATCCTTTTGTGCGAGAAGTCCTCAGTGTCCTAGGCCTTTCTCTGAGTCAACTGCAACCAAATGCATAGAGGTGCATGGTCGGGTGCTACATATTGTGGCAAAGGTTAGGAAATAAGGAGCTGACCTCGAATGAGCTCTTTTCAATATACATTCTTAAGTCTTTGGGCGGCCAAGGGCTTTATTATTTTTCTTCCCTATCGGGTCAGGGCGGCTCGCTGGTCACGTGCCTGCCATCTTCCACCAAAACTTGGAAGAAGAAGTAGTTCTTTGTGTCGGGCAGTTGGGAGTGTACGCCTGACGAGCCTCAACCCTTGAGCTTCAGAGTCCGAGCTGACTTTGCCTTACCAGGTCGGATGTAATTCCAACCTAACTGAATTTTTCAAAAAATTTTGGCCCCTTTTTTTTAAACTTTGAAACATCTTTGTATTCTCTGATGTATACTCGCCTGTTTTTACAGTTTCTGCAACCATCCGGGTAGCCTTATTCGGTGCTCAAGAGAGATAGATCCGGAAAGCCCGAGCCCTCTCCGTTGAAGAGAGGGATTTTCGTCAGCTGATTACCCTCAACTTCGTTCTTGAATCAGGTCTATTGACTAAAGTAGTAACGTTGGTGTCCTGCTTGCTTTTTTATGTTAAGTACACTTGTTTGATAGTTTTGTTGAACGGCGTGTGCTTTTCGAACTGTGGTGTTGGGGGTTTGGTTCCTCGGGTAGAGCTATTCCGAGCTGGTGACCTTCGGTCCGACCTGTGTTTTTTTCGAGCTGCCTCCTTCCTGACGATCCTTACTTTTGGTCGATAGTCGGTGGGCGTTAACCAATTCCTCGGCGTTGATGTGTTTGGCTGCCTGATCCAAAAATTCTGCCACGGACTGAGGCGGCTCTTCTCCGACAGACCAAAGGAGTCTTCGGTCGCGTAGTCCTTTGATTATAGTGTGCAGCAATACGTCTTGTGAGAGATTTTCGACTTGTATGGCTTCGGAATTGAAACGTGCGAGGTAGTCTTTCAACGACTCATCCTCTTTCTGCTTGACCACGGTGAGATGAGTTGAGTGTTTCCTTGGGTCGGTGCTTCTGATGAATTGAGTAGTGAAGGCTCTGCTCAATTGGGAGAACGAGCTGATTGACCTTGGTTTCAAGTTGCGAAACCAAGTCCACGCTGAGCTCGTCAACGATAACGGGAAGGCCTTACACATAATGTGCCCACTGGCTTTGAGGAGTTCCTTCGGACTTTGAAATTTTCTAAGTGTTCTGCCGGATCTCCTATCCCCGAATATTGTTTCAACCGAGGAATTTTAAATCCTCTGGGGAGGAGCTCTTCACGAATCTCGTTGGTGAACGGTGACTTAGATGAGTCAACTAGTGCGTCTACTGCAATAGGTGCCCGGGCCCGCTGTGCTCTTTAGATATCGCCCACTTGTTCCCGGAGTTCTTTCAACTCGGCTTCCAGCAGGCGTATATTATCGTCCACTCGATCGATGTCTTCATGATTGGGCCATTCATGCTCGAGACAAGCCGACCTTCTTTTTTTGAGTTTATGATGTAGGTCGTTTGCGGGCAAGTCCGCTACTGGTCGAGACCTGTAACGCCCCACATTTTCGAGATTTATTTGAAAATTTTTTAAAATTCATTTTTAATTTATTTTTTTTATCAATAATCATACATTTACCGTTGATTTGCGAATAGTGGGACATCCGTAGGAGATCTGATAGGGGACCCTTTGTAAAAGTTTCTTGGAATGATCCCATAAACATTGTAGAAAGAGCAGATTTTAAAAATCACGTACTTTTCAGATAATTGCGAAAATGCCATTAGTTAAACTTAAGTTAAGGTGTCAGTTTTAAGTATTATAGTTTCTGACGACCACTTTAACGCAAAACCCTGGATTTAAGATTTTGGGCACATATTAACCATACACGTTAAATTTCAGCCCTTAAATCATAGTAGAAGTGGTCCAATTGTCAAATTAGCCCCTTAACCCTTGATTTTCATGTCCATCGAGTGAGGAAAGTAGATGGTTAGTCGTAGTCGAATATTTCTCTCCATATGAGTGACTTGGATTGTCTTTATCATGGACCAATAGTGTGATTTGAGTGCCCCACCTTGATAAGCATCTTTCTTATCCGCGAAGTTATCCCGTTTTAGAAATTAACGAGTTACGAACTCTTTTTAAATCTGAACCTTTCAATTTACCCACTTCTCACCATCAATCGCTTCTCAAGTTTAGACCACTTATTATACTCATATGACTACGAGTTTACACAAAATTTGGACCCCGATCTATAATCCTACACCATTGAACCACAAAGCCAGAATCTTCCTTTTCTGCCAAAAGTTGAAATTTCAGATCTAGGCATTTCTCATCATCAATCAACCACTAAAGTTTGTACAATTATTTGCCTATCATGACTACATATTTTTCCAAAATTTGGACCTTGATCATCAAGCGTAGACCGTTAATTGAGATTAAGCCCATTTTAGTACCCGTTAGGCCATTTTCAAGGATCGGCCAATCTAGAATGTGGATCATCAAGAAATTTACTTATTCTGACTCTACTATTCGAGCTTGATAAGATGAATGGATTGGAATTGATCAAAGATCATCCAAATATTGAGATTTGAGAAACCCAACTCAAGAGGTTGTTACACAAGACCTCGTGTGCACATCTCTCTCCATATTTCTACTACGCACCTCCAAATCCTTCTCCTAACCCTAGCCTCCATGCCCTAGAGAAAGAGAGAAGAGAGAGAGAGAGAGAGAGAGAGAGAGAGAGAGAGAGAGAGAGAAGAGAGTTCTTTCTCATATTTTTTCCAACGGCTAGGATCTTCTACAACCCTCTTCTTCTAAGTCCATCCTAAGGTGAGGATTTTCTTTCAAACCTTTCATTAATAATATCACGATTATCGTAAGTTTCTTTTGTGACATATGAAGTTATTTTGTTTTGAATTGCTGATCCATATAACATGAAGTTTAAGGTAGGATTTGTAATGAATATCATTATATAACGATGTGATTCCTTATTTAGATTTTTGACTAAGAAGCATGTGTATTTGTGTTATTTATTTTTGTGAAATCTATGCCCTTATTTTCTTAGTCTATGTGTTACAAGTAACATTGGTTTTCATATTGTGATATATGAAATATATGTATAAGATCATCATATAGACATCCCATTATTGTATACTCTTTGTCCCTAATTTCGTAAAATTATTCAATATAGAGAGATGGAACCCATGAGAGGTGTCCATGATGGAAGAATATCTCTTGATTTAACTAAGAGAATGAAGTGATTGTTTGTCAATGGATCCTTACATGTACATGCTGCTTGATTGGATCCATTTACATTACATGAGTATTTTAATGAATTTGGTCATAATGTACAACATTGGCTTTTTGGGATATGATAAAATCATAAAATGGGACAATGAGTAGACACTAATGGTATACAAATTCTCATGAGCCGGGGTTGGTGCCATGGACACTAAGCCCGAGCTGTCGGCCTATGCTGGGTCACTTGTGACTCCCCATAGTGATCATTGAGTTTTATTTAAATTGGTTGTATGCGAAAATACTTAAATAAAGGTGAAACTAAAGTCATGCATTCACTTGGCTCCATGTGAGTGTACGGAATTGAGAATAGGCTAGAGCGTCCTACTTCTCCCGTACACTGTCACGTGTAGATTTGGGCTATGAGCGTCCCGTTTCTCACGTGGTCGGGCAAAACTATGGGCTTGTGCGTCCCAGGAACCTCTGGTGACTAGTGGCTAGCGTGAAGTCGTAACAGGGAGTCTCCCACTTCATGTATTGTGATTCTAGCCAGGGTACCTTAGCTAGAGCATGCATTAACAAAGATTTTTACTTGATTGTTTTGTTTGAATAAAGATATTATTGTGTTGCATTACTCTGAGTTTTGTACATTGTTATTCTTGATAGTCTTGGAGGAAATATTCTCCACTATGATAGCGTTTAACGCTATCCCAAACACAATTTAGGTGATGCAGGTGAAGATCCAGGTATTGAACCCGAATTTTAAGGAGAAGAGTTCGATGGTTCGTACAATCATATGGCGGATGACGATGTTGGAGAAACTTAATCGATGTTTTCATTTATTAAATGTTTCTTTTGAGTAGTTGATACATTCATGAAATTGTAATAAGTCTACAAGAGAAGACATAAATTGGTATTTTAGTTAATTAGTGAAGATATTGGTTGGTTCTCTTATTTAAACATTGATGATGACGTAGTGAGTTTGATAGAATAAGATGAAAATTGTTTCCGCCATTGTACTTGAATGCTAGATTTCATTATTTGACAAATTAGTTATTCCATAAGTTACTTGGGAATTCGGCTGTTGTGTTATACACGAGAGTCGAAAATCTCGGGTCGTTACAAGACCTTGCTTCGGTTGCCTGGCCGGCAACCTCGTGTTCTTCGACCGGAGTCGGTCGTCAAGAACGTTGTGGTGCCTGAGTTTGATGAGAGTGCTGGAATTGTTGGGGTTGGGGGCGAGTCCGTTGAGGTTTGTCATGGTCTCTACAATCTGAAGCTGTCGGGTGAACCAGACGGTTAAGAGGGCCTTAATTTTGTCCAGCCTCTGGTCTACGTAGCCTAATCGTTCGTCAACGCCCCCCAGCCTCTGGGTGACTCCTCCCACTTGCTCTTTGAGAAAGGACAACCTGATCCCACGATTGCGAAATCTCTGTTGTCCCCTCTATTGAGTAAAACGGGGAGAGTTCCTACCGAGCTGGATGGCGGGGGTGTCGGGAAACGATCGTTCATTCTCGGAGATTTGATCGTCTGAAGGTTCGACAATTGCGGGTGCCTTCCCTTTGTACTTTCTTTTTCCAGCCATGATAAAAAATGTTGGGATTGTCTTGAGCGATTGGGCGAGAACACGGACTTCCTATCAAAAGAAAGTGTAACTGGTTCCCACAGACGGCGCCAATCTGTTGATGCTGAAAAATAGTCAACAGACGAGATGAGGTTACCTCCAACTTGGAGGGATGGATGCAACTGATCTTCTGCAGGTATGCGGTCTGGATCTGGACTGAAGATTTCCTAGATCCTGTGGAGCACAAAGGAAAAGCTGAGGGGGGTGGCTGGGATCCAGCCGTTAGCCCTATGATGCTTAAGTTAGTTGGATCTTGAAAGAGTAAATATCTCTTTTTTGATTAGTTTTTTTGTCTCTTCCCTTGATAATGAAGAACGTGCCTCTTTATAGACTTAGGTCGTAGAGCTATCTTCCTTATGGGGAAACGTGATTCCCGCGAGTTGCTAACCGAGCTTCCGAGATCTTAGGATTTTTCAGTAACAACTGGAGGATTTTGATCCCCAATTATCGGGATTCACAATCCTTCCTCCCGATATCATGGCGTGGACCTAAGATCACGGGATTGCTATTCACGAATTCAGCTCGTTGTAAGGCCGAAGTCAATTCCCTGGAAGTTGTCCAAGAATGCCCTTGTCGGGTCGGTTGAGGCCGACCTGTATTCAAGTCTGTAGTGATCGGCTCGATTTTGGTAGGCCAGTCCAGTTCAGACTTTTAGGTCGGCTCTCCACCTGTAACACCTTACTACATGTAATTAATCTTAAGTGCCACGAGGAATGTTATTCCTATGCAACGGTTGCCAGGCAGAAATTCAATTTATATAAATCCCCTATTCGACCATGGAAAAAATTCAATGAAAATTCATTTTCCTTCAGCCCATTCTTTTTCTAGTAATTTTCGTGTCCCTTGGGTTTTTCTTTTCTGTTTTTCCTCCATTCTCCTCTTTCATCTCTCTCACACGCCCACACACAAAAACAACTTAATTGATCACGTTATCAAAGTTAATCACTATCTTAACTCGTTTTACTTAAGCTCTCTCAAACTTAAACTAGCCAAGCGCCCACAACAATAAGCAATTTAGGTTTGTAGCGGGCTACCATGCATGGTGCGTAGCTCTCACGTGTGTGTGAGAGACTACACAAATTATGAGTTTGTCTTGGGCAACAATGATGCCATCCAACTCATTGAGGGTGGGTTCGGGGCCTTGCCTCGTTGGTAGACTCTGCAGAGTTTCAACAAGGGGTCTCAGTCTCGAAACGCATTAGTGTGAAATTTTCATTGCTGACACCCACTAGTGGGTGTGTTGCATGACTGATTGGGTGGGTGTGTTGCCCAATTGACTGGGTGAGTGGGTTGCAGGAATGACAAAAAAAAAAAAAAGAACTCATGGCCTGCTTGGCACCATGGATTTGAGGAGAAAGGAGGAGAAACTGGTTGCTTTATTCTGTTTGGCACCATGGATTTGATTGATGGGAAGTGGATTTGAGAGGAATTCGAGAGATCTCAAAAAGGCACTTTTAGCCTTTTTTTCAAAGCCCCCCCCCCCAAAAAAAAGGTGAGATTTGAAGAGAAATCCTTCCCAACGTGGGACCCACCGTAACGTGTCCCTAACTATGGGACCCAACATGATGTATAGTTTCCATCCAACTTGTTGATAAGGTCACAAAGACCTGGATGTAGGGACCATACAAATTTCAGTTTAATCCAAAACTTTTGTGCATCATAAAGGTTTTACTCTCCATTTTTTCTTGTTTTATGGTCCACTTTAGATGTGGATTTGCTTTATTTTTTGGATCTTGGCATAAAATGATCTGTAAAAATGGATGAATGGCATGGATTTAAAAATCGAGGCTAATACGGTGGGCATACGGTGGGATTAAAATTTACACCGTCCATTCCTTCATGTTTGATTTCTCTCCAAATCTTGACTGCCAAACAGAAAATCTGGAATTGGTAAGAACTGGAATTGATGATAATTCATATCATGGAATCCACTTCTCCTCAAATCCATGGTGCCAAACGGGCCATCATTGAGGGCGACTCGTTGGAACGAAGGGACAACTAAAAAAAAGAAAAGAAAAAAGAGTAGATCCAAATTACTTAGCGGGCCACAAACGTGTGCACTAAAGGTCTTGCCTTATTTTCCATTGTCCTTGCGTTGTGGCTAGCTTATCATTGCGTTGTGGTTTGCTATCTTTGAAATAGATTTTATTTTATTTTTTGTGTGGTGAAGACGATGGATGGAGTGGATATCATACCAGATTACTGTAGACCTCCCCCAAAGATGAGACTGGTACAACCAGGTTAGCTGAGGTAATACCACTTGCTAGTAGTTAGAATATAATTATAGAGCTTAAGACATCCAAATCCTTAAAATAATAAATAATGGATAAAAATAGAAATCGTAATGATCGTATCACATGTATATCTAATTATAAGGGTAATGCAAAGTGGGGAAAGTGCGGAGGACCCAAGATGTGCACGTTAGAGAAGCGAGGTCGCGTTTTCGTCCTCACCCTGACAGGCGATGGCGAGCACCGCCTAAGCCCCACCCTCATCGACGCCATCGTAGTCGCCCTGCGCCGCGTCCGAGCCGAATCCACCCCCGGCTCCGCTCTCGTCACAACGGCCGAGGGCAAGTTCTTCTCCAACGGCTTCGATCTCAACTGGGCCAAAGCCGCAGGGCCCGGCTTCCACAGCCGGCTTAGTCACATGGTCTTCAAATTCAAACAGATCGTCGCCGATCTGATGTCCCTCCCGATGCCAACCATCGCAGCGGTAACGGGCCACGCCTCAGCAGCCGCCTTTGTACTCGCGCTGAGCCACGACTACGTTTACATGAGAAAAGACAGGGGCTTGCTGTATATGAGCGAGCTCGACATCGACCTTTCTTTCCCTGAGTATATCATGACTGTAATCAGATCGAAAATCACTGCGCCGAGGGCTCGGCGCGAAGTGGCGCTGCGAGCCGCGAAGATCAAGGCGGAAGACGCTCTGGAAATGGGGATCATTGATGCGGCGCACGATAGCCTGGGGGAGACGGTGGAGGCTGCGGTGCGCCTGGGGGAGGAGCTGGCTGGGAGGAAGTGGGACGGCGAGGTGTATGCAGCGATAAGGAAAGGTATGTTTCCTGAGGTATCGGAAATGCTGGGGCTGGTGGAGAAGAAGACGGCAATCACTTCGCGCCTCTGATACGTGGCAGGTCGGGAGACCGATCCGACCGTTCATCCAGCGGGTCCCGGTTTTGGATATACGCGACTTAATATAAGAGCAGCACATCTTTCTCGGAGTTGGAATTGAGGTATCAGAAATCTTATTTTCAACTACGTTTTCATCTACACGGAGTGCTCACAATCATCCATTTAGTGTAGGTTTCTCGATCCTAACAGCTTCGCATGTGTAGACACAGGCATAACGCTCTCTTATCACATTTGATTTAACTGCCGTTGATGATTCATCTTATCATCTCATTGCCACGTGGCGGCTTAAATGCGGAGGGCATATTCTGCCGGTCTGTTTGCTTTTGATCTTTTTCTAGACAATGCCGTATAAACGTTAATGTTCTGGTTGAATTCCAAGAATGAGGATATTTTTATTCTCTAAAAAAAAACTCTATGTGAGTAATAATGAGGTGGATTTCTTACAAGTATCACGGTGGCCTCAGTCAGCTGCCCTGCTGCGAACCCAGCTTCCCCAGCTTCCCTGCTCCGATTTATTTTTGGGAGAGCCTGTTGCGGGGAATCTATGGGAGAGGATTTGGTGAGTCCCCGGTTCCACTAAGGTGGGTGGGACCCTGACAGTGTGGCTACTTTGATGTATGTGGCTATATCCATGCCTTACATCTGCATTAAAAACTCTTTTTAGGGCATGATCCAAAAAATGAAGGAGTTCCAAATCCCAAATGGACCATAGAAACAGTTGTGATTTATCGATGAAAACTTCTTGTGGGCCACAAAAGCTTTGGATCAAGATGATTGTTATGGGTAAAATACAAGCTGACCCTCATGTCGTAATACGAAATGACCTGAGCACCGATCAGAATTCTCCAACCTGACCTGAAGACAAACTCCCTGACCTCGTCAGGGAGACGACCTCGTCCACGAGACGACTTCAGTCTTATCATCTTGAATCCTGTAATCTTATGCTTCTGCCAAGATAGTAGGAAAAGGTTCTGGAGAGTCATCAGCTAATACAAAAACGTCTCAAGCAATTGCGGAACGGCCCGAAGATCTCGAAACTCTGGGATTTCCTCCGCAGAGATTGCATTTCCTAATAGGAATGCAATCCCTAATCTAAGTCTATAAGAAGAAGGGTTCTCCTCATTACCAAGGTACATACACAGATAAAAAAAAAAGAACTCTTACTCACAAGAGAAGGGAGATTATCAATTTCAAGAGCTCTGACTGACTTAGGCATCGAAGGACTAACGACTAGTCCCCAGCCCCTCTTAGCTTGTGTTTATTCTTGCAGATCTCCAAGAGGCGGATCAAAACCCCTCTGCACCTTTAAGGTCAATCGCTGATCTCACCTCTCTCGTTGTTAAAAGCCATCAACAACAATGATATTTGTGTGGTCTCTTCATCTAGGCATTTGTGAAGTTATCAACAGGTTGGATGGTAGATAAACATTCCAGTAGAATCTATGAAGTTTTTAATGGTAGGGATTCAATCACGACTGTTTCCTTGGTGTGGTCTATCTAAGATTTGAGTCAGATTCTTTATTGTGATCATGCCCTGAAATGAGCTTTCAAAATGGTTGAACGGTGTGGATTTAAGGCACATGCGTCACTATGAGCCCCATAGTCACGGTCCCACCTACCTTAGTGTCTCATCTAATCTGCTATCGAAAATTGCGTCCATCTGGTTCAGCAATTTTGGCTAGTGATGCTGCAAGCAGCCAGTAGGTAATTGGTAACTGTTATGTGGGCTCCACCATGATATGTGTGTTATATCCAGGCCGTCCATTCATTTTACAGATCATTTTAGGGGTTGAACCCAAAACTCAGGTAGATCTAACTCTCAGATGGACCACACCAGAAACAGTAGTGATTAAATGTCTACCATTAAAAATCTCCTAGGCCCACTGTAATGTTTATTTGACATCCATCCTCTTTATTAGTTCATACAGACCGGGGTGAAGGAAATAAAAAATAAAAAATATTAGCTTGATCCAAAACTTTTGTAGCCCTTAAGTAGTTTTCAATGGTGGGCATTTAATCAACACTATTTCCTGTAGTATGGTCCACTTGAGATTTGGATCTACCTTATTTTTTAATTAGTGCCATAAAATTATCTAGAAAAATGGATGGACATTGTGGATGAAACATATACACCGTTGTGAGGCCCACGAGCCACCCACTAGACACTTGCTCCTGACAGTGTTAGAGCCAAACCGTGTCCTTAGGAGAGGATTAGGCGAGTTCCCGGCCTCACGTAAGACGATGATGAGGTCACATAAGCCTAGATGAAGGGAAAAACAAATATTAGCTTGATCCAGAACTTTTGTGGCCCATTAATGGTCAGTCACCACTATTTCCTATGCTATAGTCCACCTGATAATTGGATTTGCTTCATTTTTAGAATAATGCCTTAAAATGATATGATAAAATGGGAGAACAACATGGATATAGTGTACATATATCAAGGTGGACCTCACAATAAGAGCCACACGATCTTGGTGAGTCCAGGGTCTCACCTAATCCGCTCTCCGGTTGGGGTTGAAGCCTATTGGCGCTCCTCCAACACCACCTTTCCATCAAAGTTTCAAAAGTTGTGGGGCCCATATTGTTATAAGTGATACATCAACGCTGTTCATCTATTTTGTGAGTTCATTTCAGGGCAAGGGACCAAATATGAGGAAGATCCAAATCTCAAATGGATCACATAGGAAACAGAAGGAATTGAACGCCTACCCTTAATAACTTCTTGGTAGCCAAACACATTGGATAATAAACAAGAATTACAATAAGATCATAATTTAAGCCTAAGTTACCTATTCAACAGATTGGATGGCATAAAAAGAATTAAAGTGGGCTCTAACATTTTCTAATAATAAGATTTAATTGCCACTGTTAGCTCTTGTGAGGTCTACCTGAGATTTGCATTTTGTTTCATTTTTGGGCTCGCACCCTGAAATTATAATACATGACGGATCTACGACATGGATTAAACAAATGCATCATTGTTTAAGCCCATGATTAGAGTAGATTGGATACGGTCGCCTTGCGTAAGAATCAAAAGGTAAAAGGTAAAAGGGGCATAACTATCATTTTGGATATAATAGGCAGAATTCTAAGACCATCCTTGGTCAAAACTCAAAATGAGTGGTTTCTTATCATTAGCGGGTTTTTAGGAAAGTTTTTAAAAACAACCTTTGTGTTGGAATTCAACCAAAATATAGGCATTTATGTGGCATGGTCTCTCTCTCTCTCTCCCTCTCTCTCTCTCTCTCATGTATAAATAGTATGGGGTTCAATAAGTTTTGCGTAGGTATGCAGATTGGGTATTACTCCGCCTGTCCCAACCTTTGCGGGTCTGAGGGGCCACTGTAATGTATGGATTTTATACGCACCGGCCATATATTTTTCATATTATTTTAAGGTATGATCCAAAAAAATGATGTAGATTCAAAGCTCAAGTGTACCACATAGTGGGTATTAAACGCTTACTATTGAAATCTTCTTTGGATCGCTTATATTTTTTTTTCCCTTTATCCAAGTCTATGTGATCTTATGAATAAGTAAGATGGCAAATACACATCATGATAGGCCCTAGGAAGGTTCCTAGGGTGGCATCATTATCTCACTGCTTCGTGTGGTGTGGTCTACTTAAGTATTGGATCTGCCTTTTGATTTGGGCTTTATACCCTAAAATGATATGGAAAACATTTACGGACGGTGTGGATAAAACCCAAACAACACGGATTGCCCTGTGTACCATACAGTACCGACCATGTTGCTGTGTGGTACTGGAAAATCTGTGGGCTCACCATGATGTATGTGTTTTATCTACACCGTCCACCATTCTGCCCACTTATATTTAGGGTGTGATTCCAAAAATGAGGCAGATCCAAATGTGTCTCGCCTACTACTCCAACTAGAAGACACTAGGCGTTTCAGCAACAAGTCTTAGGTTCGAATGCTAATGAGACACACTAACCCCACCGGTGGGTGGGTGGGTGCCTTGCGTAACTAACAAAAAAGAAGAAGATCCAAATGTTAGGTGAACCACACCACAAGACAGTTGTGATTGAGCCCCACCATTAAAAACTTCCTAAAGCTCCTCTATATTAATTATTTGCCGCCCAATCCGAAATAAGAATGTATATCCGTCTCGTCTGCCGGTGGATAGGGATCTCAGTGGAGTGGGTTAGATTTGAGATTCAATTCGCTCTAAATCCAAATAATGCGGATTTGGATCTTAAAATAGGTCCGATTAATTAAATGGACCGAATTTGGATCTTAAATAGGTCCGATTAATTAAATGGACCGGATTTGGATTCACAGAAATATATCCGAATCCGATCCGAATCCATTTATAGATTTTCATATTTGGTGCCAGATTCAACTGAATTCGATCCAGATCCTACACATTGTCACCTTACTGTATATGTTATTTCCATGCCGCCTGTTTTCCAAATTATTTTAGGCCATGTCCAATCTTAGGTCGACCATATCACAATAAATAGTTGAATTTGCATAATTTTTCCACTAAATTAAATATATCAAGTTATATATTTTTTAGATTTGTAATGGGGTGGACTCTGACCTAGATCTGACTCGAATCCGATGATTATATGGACTTTGGATCGAAAATGGATCTGGCTATTTATAAATGAATCGGATATGGATATCACCTTTTGCATCCGAGTTGGATCCGAGTCCATCTATAGATTTTCAGACTTGGAGCCGTATCCAACTGGATTCGATCCATTAAGAGCCCTATCGGTGGATTCCAGCGAATCCTTTCTGTTAAGGAAGGTTGACTTTGTTTCTTGACAAGGAGAGTAGAGTTGTGCTCGAACCAAGCGAACGTGGATTAACTACAGCTTAGTAGCCAGACTAGCCACTGAAGTGACGTCACCATGTTTTTTGAGCCCCACCATGATGTATTAGTTGTATGCACACTGTCCATCCATTTGGAGAGATCATTTTTGGGCATGATACAAAGAATGAGTCAGATCCAAAGCTCGAGTGGACCTCACCACAGAAAATAGCGGAGATTGAACGCCTATCATTAAAAACTTCTAAGGGCCACAGAAGTTTTTGATTAAGCTGATATTGTTTTCCCTTCTTTCGTGTTTGTGTTAACTTATGAACAGGTTAGATCTCAAATAAACATCATGGTGGACTCTAAGAAGGTTTCAATGGTGGGCGTCACTCTCCCCACTGTTTCCTATGGTGGGGTCCACTCGAGCTTTCGATCTGCATCATTCTTTGGATTATGCCCTAAAATGATCTCTCCAAGTGGATGGACGGTGTGGATACACCACATACATCATGGTGGGGCCCACAAAACACGGTGACGTTAATTTAGTAGCGAGTCTAGCTACTCAACTTGTGAGTAGCTAATCCACATCCGAACTAAGCTGGCCAGAAAAGTTCTCTCGGCTTCGCTCAAATTTTTTTTATTATTTATTTTATATTATATATATAATATTTCGAGTCCCTATCCCCCCCCCCCCCCCCCCCCCCCCCCCCCCCCCCTTTCTAATTTCATTTGACTACCCTCCCCCCTTTTGAGTTTTGCTCATAGCTGCCCATGCCCAACACCCAGTTGGCAGTTGCTCGACCACCGACTGTTCGGCAGACCCTCGCTAGATCTCTCTCTCTCTCTCTCTCTCTCTCTCTCTCATCTTCATCTCCCCCAAGCGCCCAGCGCCCAACGTCCAACGCCCAACTTGTCGACCCCTGCTGCTCTCCTATATGGTCAGACGACACTCTCTCTCACTAGCTCAAAAGATTGACCAAACCAAGCCGAGCTGGGTAGCCTGTCTCGAAGACCAAACCGAGACGAGCTCGAGCCCAGGTAGTCCGTTGGTTGAGCCTGAGTTGAGCTGGGCCCAACTCTATTTGGTTCGACTCATATACAGCTCTAGAGAAGAGCGGATTAGGTGAGACCTTAGCCTCGCCCAAGACGGTGCGGCCCTTACAGTGCGGTTATGTATGTATTATGTATCCACGTTGTCCATCCATTTTTACATATTATTTTATGATATATTTGAAAAATGAAATAGATCCAATTGTTGTCGGTTTTCTTCGGTACTCGAGTAACACTTCTGGCCACACATGCGATGTACGTGAGTATGTCAGAACCGACTGTGCAGGTCAATTCCAACCAATTGAACCTTGACCCCAAGCGTTGAGATAGGCAGAGACAACCATACTCAGACCATATATGACCGAGTCCTAAGAAGGTCAATTGCCTATTTAGCCACTCGCGAAAGAGCTTAGGACGATTAGGCGATTGTCGATGGGTGGGGTTCTACCTTCGAAAATGGGTTGTGCTCCGCATTCCACTGGGAAAGACATTCAAACGCAGGAACAATGAAGGTGACGGCCGGTCAAAGAGATTGATTGTCATGCAAGCAATTTTGTAGAAAGAGAACTAACTGTATTAAGATAGATTTGTCTAGCGAGCGTGGACATAGCAATTACAACTAAGTTTGTCCAATGGGTGTGGACTGAAGCCTACAACTACTCCTGAATTACTGATTATGTTAAGATATGTTTATCAAAGATAAATTGAATTTGTTTTGTTTGATTGTTGAGGAGAGCATTTTTGCTACACCCACGGCTTGGGTACGCTACATATGCATAGATCCCAGTTGTGGGTGAACTACGTATCTCGAGGGTACTTTAATGCGAAGAGAGCGAGTCTCTCTCCTCTCCTCTCTTTCTCTCCACTTATGTAGAGAAAAACGTTTGCGCGATTGCCGCATGTAGATTTGGGAAGGATGCAGCATCTACGATTGGAAGCTAGCTGGGGTCCATTGAGATGTTTTTAAGAAATCCACCCTGTCCATCACTTTTGCCATATCATGTTAGGAGATGGGCCAAAAAATGAGGCAAATCTAGAACTCAAACCAGCCGCGTGGTAGGAAGTGGGTGAGAAAATGCCTACTGTTCATAAGGTCATGCCAACTAGGATAAATTGAAAACATAAAAATATTATCCTGATATAAAACTTCTAGGCCAAATGAATGTTTTAACGGTGGTCGTTCAATCCTCACTTTTTCCTACCATGCAGTCCCCTTGAGTTTTGGATCTGTCTCATTTTTTTTAGCCATGTCTTAATATTATTAGGCAAAATGGATGAATAGGGTGGATTTTATAGACATCACAGTGTGCCCCAACTAGATTCCCATGGCTGGAAGATTGGGGTGAATTTCTGATAAACATCACAGTGTACCCGTTGTTGGAAGTTTCAAAGCTTCATGTGGACCACACTGTGGATTGAGCACTTACTGTTGAAAACCTTTTAGGTGTCAAGGAAGTTTGGGATCAAGTTTAGATTTATGTTTTCCCTTTGTTTAGGTATATGTGACCTAATGAACAGGTTGGATTCACGATGGGCACTAGGAAGGTTTTTTTGGTGGGTGTCATTACCACCGTTGATTGATATGGTGTGGTCCACTTGAGTCTTGGGTCTGCTCCATTTTTTTTATACTTATACCCTAAAATGAGGCAAAATGGATGAACGGCGTGGATAAAACCCATAGATCACGGTGTCACTCACAGCCACTGTCCATTCCAAACTTCCTTGACACCCAAGAGAGAGAGAGAGAGAGAGAGAGAGAGAGTCATTCTCTCCGCATTAAAATCCCTTTGAGACACAGAGTTCCCGCACGGTTGGGATCGACATGTATGTAGTTTATGCAAGCCATGAGTGTAGTAAAAAATCTCTCATTGTTGAGGGGGTTTCGTCGCTATGTTGATTTCTTTTTTAATTTATAGATTTCCTTGGATGGC
The DNA here is from genome assembly GCA_003013855.2 of Liriodendron chinense. NCBI lineage: Eukaryota > Viridiplantae > Streptophyta > Magnoliopsida > Magnoliales > Magnoliaceae > Liriodendron > Liriodendron chinense. The sequence goes on along the minus strand of PVNU02000440.1, from coordinate 3,056,925 downwards.
CAAAAGTCTTCTAGATTCCTTCTTTATTATGGTTCACCGCTTCTGGATTATGCTTGCCCATTGCTCTCCCTAACTTCTTGCCTTCTGGATATTCCAATCAACCAACACCAACAGTCATCTCAAAATATCTGCTCCATGTATCTCAGTAGACTACACGCACGTTGTCTCATTGTCGTGCAGTGCCAGATCATGTCCTGCTCTGATTCGCTCTTCCAAGATCGGTCAGAAATAGGGTACACCACCAATTATATATCAGGTGGACCATATCATAGGACAGTGGTGATTGACCATTAATGGGCCACAACAGCTTTGGATCAAGGTGATATTTGGTTTTTTCCCTTCATCCAGGCTTATGTGACCTTATCAACAGATTGGATGGTAAATACATACTATGAAAATATTAAGGTGCCCCCCATTAAATACTATGGAAACATTAAGGTACACCCTAAGAAGTTTTAATGGTAGGATGATCAATCACCAATGTTTCTCATGGTATGGTCCACCTGATATTTGGTTCTGCTTCATTTTTTGGGATAATGCCCTAAAATGATCTGGAAAAATGGATGGACGGCGTGGATACATAATACATCCTTCAATGTGGGCCCGTGGTAACCCCACAGTAAGGGCCGCACCGTCTTGGGTGCGACCGGGGTCTCACCTAATCCAAGTGGGTACAGACGACTAGATCTAGCAACGGATGGGGGTGAGCCCAAGCCCAACCCATTTACTAAAGGGGCCAAGAACACTGATCCTAATTCGACCCGTAAGCCATTACTCGATCGATAACCCGACCCGGACACCTAAAACATTCGGAGTCTGACCTGACTCAAACCACCGAACCAACTGGTTTAAGAATGTAAGCTCGTGTGCTGCCCTTTAAAAACTGCTCCTAATGCCTTCAAATGCCGTACGTACAAAATTCAACACATGCTTGCAACCTACACACGTACTAGGATGTTCAAGTCTTAGACGTGCCAACATTGGGTACATGTGTGAGATCCAAGCCAATAGCTGGGCTTATACATGTAAATATCCCTAAAGTTTTAGTCAGCGAAGGAAATACACACGCTTATCAACACTCGCTGTGGTACGAGTGATAAGGAAATACCACAAAACTATATGTTTCATGTTTTGTATTGGGTTTTGGGTTGGCCTGGTCGGCTCATTTAACTGGGCCCATTATGGGTAACTGGGGTTGGATGGGTTGGTCTAAAACCAAGTCCAACCCATTTATCAAAATGGGCTGATCATTTTGTGGCCAGAGCCCAGCCCTCTACCCCGCCAAACATGCTTGGCCTGAACCCAGCTAAGAAGTGCGTCTGGCCAATTAACCACCGGGTCGCCCGACCCATTAGCAGCCATACAAATCAGGCTATATATGATTGGGTGATCTAGGCCGTTGATCTGATGCGTTGCATGGAAAAAGAAATCATTAGACAGGTCCTTGTGATTAGCTGTTAATAAATGGACACAGTTGTACCGAACATGCATCCAAAGGAAGCCGATGATTGGACCGCTCGCATTCTTCAGTCATTTGGGCTTCCTCGATGCAATAAAAAACTACTCAATTTGGAAATGTTGGTATCCTAAACGGACGCCGATTGCCTGGAGATCGGGTTACCATGGATATCCTTGCTGGCCTGACTCTTTTGGAGCCCACCGTGATATATGTGGTTTATCTATGCCGTCCATCTGTTTTCTAGATCATTTTAGAGCATAATCGCCAAAACTGAGACATATCCAAATCTCAAGTGAACCACACCACATGAAGTAGTAGGAAGTAAATGCCCAGCATTGAAAAGTTATTGGGGGGCCGCAAAAGTTTTGGATCAAGCCCATACTTGTGTTTTCCATTAATCCAGGTCAGTGTGACCTTATGAACATGTTGGATGGCAAACAAACATCATGGTGGGCCCTGAGAAGCTTTCAACGTGGGGAATCGTTATCCCCTTGTCTCCTGAGCATTGGATCTGCCTCATTTTAGGGCTTGTTCCCTAGTCAACTCACAAAACAGATGGAAAGCGTTGGGTTGGATAAAACACGTGCATAACATAACCGTGGACCCCAAAAAGTACGGGTGCACACGGACCGGTGGAATCAGTAAATCGGACCAGAACTGGTTAGTTCAGTTCAGTGTATGGGTGCACATGGACAGGCAAAATAAATAAACCGGACTAGAACGGGTTAGTTTGGTTCAATTTGGTCCAGTTATAAAGAGTACCGGTTTTGAAAATCAAAGAATTAGTTAGTTCGGCTTGGTTTTTGGTTTGGGGTTTTGTAGAGCTGAATTGGACTAAGAATCGGACCATAGAACCAAACCATGGAGCTGGACCACATAATTGAATCGTGGAACTGAACCCTGGAACCGAACCCTAAGTGTTCAACCCTCATTGTTTATGTCAAGTAGTCTGCTTAAAATTTGGATGTATCTGATTTTTTTCTAAATGTGGCCCACCGGAACATTGCTTGACAATGAGGATGGATGGTGTGGATCTAACAAACACATCAAGGAATGCCCACGGTGGGCCTTGAGGTATGAATGGGCTGGATTATAATAAAAGAAAAAACAAAACAAAAAGATACGTGCATTTGAGATGGATTATGAAAACAAACCATGCAATTGTGCTGGATTATAAAAAGCCTACAATCGTGTAACCAAGCCCAAACCAAACCGGTATTTTACGATCGAGTTCTGGTTCAGTTCTAAGGTGTAAACGGTTCAGCTCCCGATCTGATTTTTCTGGGACTGTTGGGAGTGTTTCAGTTCTGTTTTCACCTTAGAACCGGACTGAACCGGACTGTGTACACCCCTACCAAAAAGTATCCCCGGTGACGGGACTCTAGGCTATCCGTGTCCACCCTCAACCAGGCAAACTAACTGCTCTCATGTTTTTGAAGTTGTGGTGCCAGTGGTATGGTCAAGTCGAGTTTCAGCCAGGTCCGTTCACTAATCGGATCTAAGTTAGCTACACCGGGTGCAGCAATGACCCACCATGATGTATTTGTTGTATCTACGCTATCCATCCATTTGGCAATATCATTTTATGTCCGTGACACTAAAAATAAGGCAGATCCAAAGCTTAAGTGAACCTATAACAGAAAATAGTGGGAATTGAATGCTAACCATTAAAAATTGCTTGAGGGCCACTTGAGCTTCTGATCTGTTTCATTTTTGGTATCATGCCCTAAAATGATCTTGCCAAATGGATGGACGATGTGGATACAACACATACATCATGCTGGGGTCATTGCTACACCCGGTGTAGCTAGCATAGCTAACTCATGGGTGTAGCAAAAATGTGCTCGCATTGAAGAATGGCAGCTCTTTGTTCTTCTGGGAACCTGTCACAGTTTTCTGTTATTTGTAGACATTGCAAAATTCAACCTGATCGGCTTGACCCGGTTTTTTTTCACTTCTAGGTTAGAAAATTTGACCCGAATTCAATTTTTGGGTTGATCGAACTTGACCTAGATTTTTATAGGTCGGGTTAGGATTAAAGGTGACCTGACCCAGCGTGACCTTAATCATATAGGGGATAAGTAGACTATTATATATTGATTTTCTTATTAGTTAAATAATACATTTTTCTCACACACTATTGGGAACGGTCCACATGCCTGTTAATATAATAAACATGTGTACACCAATGATCACATTTTATGACATGTAAAACTAAAATATCATGAGGTTTTTTATTTATTTCTGATACTTATTTATTGGAGAACTGAAATGGTATTAATAAAATTATCTTAATGGTTATATGCATTTGATTGTTGATATGAATTTATTGGACGGTTAAAATGAAAGGATCAAATGGTTCCATTTCAATAATTGTGTTCACAATTTAACTATTTAAAAAATTAAATATCAAATGGTCGTGTTGATTTAATCAAATTAAATATCATTACCCTCAACTTGCTGCGATGGCTCGAGATATATTGTTTATTTCTATTTCAACTGTTGTTTTCAAGTCAGCATTTAACATTGGAAGGAAGGTCTTGATCAAACTCGGAGTGTTCTTACATCAGAAAATGTTGAAGCATTGATATGTACTAAAAATTGGTTATATGAGTCAGAAGATAACTAATTTCATTACCAAAATTAATTCTATTTGATATTTTGTTAGTGCATGAAATAAATTATTATTTTTCTTTTTCAAAATGGGTAAACTGATTGATGATGATATTGATGCGATAATAAGCATTGACGCGTCTGAAGCATCATCCCATCGCTCTAACAGCGTAGACGCTTGAAGTGGTATGCTTTAAATCTGTACTTTGTTCTATCCATTTATTTTTCTCTTTTGGTATATATATAGGCACCTATGTATCTACTTAAACATGGATGGTTTGGTTTTCAATTGAATATTAGTGTTAAATGCATCTAGTTTAATCTACAAATTAGTTAGTTGATCATTAAAATGCAGGTCAACTTGATGACCCAATTTAATTTGGGTTGGGCAAGAGTTGGGAAAATCCAACCCGAATTTAATTTGGGCCGGGTTAGTGTTGAGGTGGAAACGACCTGACACATTGCCACCTCTAGTTATTTGTTCCGGCCAATTGAAGGGTTAGGATCTTTTAATCAGGAAGAAAGATTCTAACCACCACTAACAAATGGGTTAAAAAATTAACAGTCTGGATCCGAATTTAATTTGGGCCGGGTTAGTGTTGAGGTGGAAACGACCTGACACATTGCCACCTCTAGTTATTTGTTCCGGCCAATTGAAGGGTTAGGATCTTTTAATCAGGAAGAAAGATTCTAACCACCACTAACAAATGGGTTAAAAAATTAACAGTCTGGATCCGTAAGTCATGGCCTCACACGTGTCTATTGTTGATTTTTATGGAAAGAAAACAGAGAAAAAAAAAAGTCACGGGAATGAGTTGATAGGATCATACCAATTTTATACACGGCGTTTTCCATTCTGTCCAATAGGACTCATGGTTCAGAAATCCAGATCACTTGTCTTCTTCTTCTGACGCGGATGGCCTCACTACAGCGTAATGAGTAAAACTTTATGAGGCTGACTGTAATGTAGGTGTCTTATCCAGCTTATCCATCCATTTTACCCTCTCATCTCAAGGCATGAGTCCAAAATTGAAGCATATCCAAAGCTGAAGTGGAACATGTCACAGGAAACAGTGGGTATGAAAACCTTTTTATGATGGCCCACAATAATTTTTATTTGTCATCCACCCTGTTCAAGTATGAAGGGAAAAGACAAATATCAACTCAAAAAACATTGCGGTGGCAGACTCACAGGAATAAAACAAGGGTCAACACATTTCATGGGTTCGAGTACTCATTTGGGTGAAATCCCCCTGCTGTGCAGGTGTGTGAGTGCGTGTGTCAAAAAAAAGACAGACAGACAGATAAACATGATCCAAAACTTGTGTGGCCTCTAAGAAGTTTTCAACTATAAATATTTGACTACCACTGTTTTCCAAGGTGTAGTCCATTTGCCCCGTGGATATGCTTCCGTTTTGGTCTCATGTCCTAAAATGAAGGGTAAAATGGAAGGCCGGTGTGGATAAGAAACATACGTCATGGTGAGCCCCACAGAATTTACTCAGTACGCAGTCCCCATCCTTCTTCATAGGATTGTCTAAGAGATTTTTCAGGTGATGGAGCCTAGCAGATTGATGGTCTGGATCAATGACCCACGCTCTCCACTAATTAGAAATGAAAACCCGAATATACTGTGCAAAGCCTCCAGTTTACGACTCTGTAATTTCTCTCTTCGCAGGGAAAATGTTTTTGGCAGTGAAACGACTGAGAAGAGAATCCCCTTAAATGCATGTGGGCCACGAATAGGCGATCCAACCCATTGAACTAGTTGATGCCCATAAATCTCTAAGATCATGCCTCGGTGTGGTAGACTCACACGAGTTTCAACACCAGGTGATGGGTTCCAGTTAGAGGTGGCAATGGGTCGGGTCGGGTCAAGTTCGGGTCGGGTCGTTTCCACCTCAACCCTAACCCAACCCAAATTGAATTCGGGTTGGATTTTCCTAACCCTTACCCAACCCAAATTAAACCGGGTCGGGTCGGGTCGGGTCGGGTTGACCCACATTTTAATGAAACTAACTAATTTGTATATTAAACTAAATACATATGACACTAGCATTCAATTGAAAACCAAACCATCTATGTTTAATAGGTACACACACATATGGAAAATGGTATTATGAGGTCGACCTCATGAGAACTTTCCATGAGGTTGGACTGTGTGGGCCCCACCATGATGTGTGTCAAACATTTACCCTATCAGTCAGATGCTCCATTTCATGGTGGACCACGGGCTTAAAAATCATGTCAATCCATGACTTAGATGGGCTACACCGCAGACAAAAGTTGAGAGGGGTAATCCGCCCATTAAAACCTTCATGATCATTTATTTGGCCCACTGAGACGTGGTTCACAAATCCAGCCCATCCATTGTATGTGTCCCACTTGGATGAGGGGTCAAACCAAGTTTCAGCCACATCCAAAACCCAGTTGGGCCCCACCAAGTGCTTTTAGATGTTTTAGGCATGTCTTCACATGATTTTAGATGGTATGGCCCACCTAAGTTTTGTATACGGATGATTTTTGGGATATCCCATGACCTAAATGGGGCCATCAAATGCACGGTGTTGATGCCTGACATGTAGGGCCCACACAACTCTTCCCATAAGGTCGACCTAATAGTAACACTTCCCTAAACCGAGGTTTTTTTTATAGAGTATTTCTATTACCCAAATATTGAAAGAGAAAAATAAATGGATATAATAGAGTGCATATTTAAAGCATGCTTCTTTAAGCATCAACGTAGTTAGAGTAATGGGATGATGCTTCAGACACGCCGATTAAGTTTATGGAATTGATAGGCATGTGGATCGTTCTCAGCAAGATATGTGAGAGAAAAAAAATTGTGTATTATTTAACTAATAAGAAAATTAGTATATAATAGTCTTAGGGCCCATCGTAATGTTTATTAAATTGACAGACATGTGGACCATTTCCAGCTAGGTATGCGAGAAAAAAAAACTATGTATTATTTAACTAATAAGAAAATCAATATATAATAGTCTACTAAACCCCTATGTGATTCGGGTCGGGTCAGGTTGGGTCACCTTTAACCCTAACCCAACCCATAAAAATCCGGGTCGGGTCGGGTCAACCCAAAATTTGAATTCGGGTCAAATTTTCCAACCCTAAACTAGAAAAATCTGGGTCAGGTTGGGTCAGATTGGCGGGTCGGGTCAAATTTTGCCGGTCTAGTTCCAGTACGCGGGCTGGCGATATTGAGTCACAGCACAGGCTGAAGGCTGAACGAACTCGTTGTACAATATATGGCCAGGCCTGACCCAACCCACGGAACCATTGGGCTTCACCCAAGCAGGCCTGAACGTTTGGAGACTTTAGACCAGAGCCGGGCCGTGATGGGCCAGGCCCCAAGCCCTAACCAAACAGGTTGGCAACCTTATTCCCCCAGAGAGAGAGAGAGAGAGAGAGAGAGATAATTAAAAGAAAACCCAAGATCAGAATGCATGCTTATTAAACTCGTTTCCTTCGCAGGCGAGGCACATACATTTGTTTAATTTCCAAAGGACTAGTTAAAACATAGAAGCTCTTAGTTCATCCTCCTGCAGTTCCTTCTAGAAGCGCTTAGTTCGTCCTCCTGCAATTCCTTCTAATCTCCCCATTAGTTCCAGTAAGTGGCCCAATGTTGCTCATTTTCACCATTGAAGCAGCAAAATCATTGGTGAAGAGCCCATTGTTGAGGCTGTAAGCAGTGACCAATGCATCCTGTGATCCATTGTTAAAGAGCTCTTGGTCTGAGTGAAGTAGCCCACGCCGGACCCTAAGGTTCTGATAGTAATTGTTGTCCAATTGGTTTATGGACTGGATGTCGAGTGGGGCCAAGTTGGCGTCCCCACCTGTGGTTGGACAATTAGCCCTTCGGGTTGTTGCAAATGCCGGGTCGATGTTCGTGTCGTTGTAGATACGGTTGCGGAAAGTGGCGCACCGTGCTTGGCCTATGCTGTGGGCGCCGGAGAGTGCAGTCAGGTCACGCGAATCCAAGCCTTTGGCAGTAAACATGCGTTGGAGGACGGCTAGGCTGGAGGCTGGGCCAGGGATCTGGGTGTTTGCCGCGCTCTGGCTTGCTGTTCTTGAATCCCTTCGTCCAAGGGGCACAGCCCATGACGGTCCACGTAGCTGCATGGAAAAACCATTTGCTCATGAGCAAGGCTATTGTTTCACATACGGCTACGAATTTTGTATGTATATACGCGCATAAGTTTTCACAGAAAGCCGATACTTTCAAGAGGAGTACTAATGTGATTGCAGTTTAAATGAATTGCATCGGTCGCATGGACAATCCGAAATATTGATCTGGACCATCCATCCTGTGCGGAGCATTCTTGGCAGTCGAACATGCTAGGATGATGATCCTGACTATCCAAATGATTACCCTGCCTATTATAAATGTCTGTCTTTGAAGCCACTGAGCGAACGTTTAAAATCCGCAGATAAAACTGATTATTCAGTTATAAGAAAGCCAAGGTGATCAACGGTATGGACCGTCCATATTGATAGTCCGATCTTCTTAAATAACTCATCTGGATTGTACATTTTGCGAGACATGGATGGTTAGGATCATCTGATCAGTGTAAACTTTTTATTCGATGCCCCAAGAAGGGTTCATCGACCGAATGGATGGTCCACATGGGTGGTTGGATGGTTTGCTCGTGCAATAGAATCCAGTAACACTGTCATAAACTGCTAGTAGGAAGTTGTTTATTATGTTCTCTTGTGCTGAAGCTACACTAGCTAAGAATTATCAAGTGATTTTGGATACTAACCAAGACGACTCCATCACGAGCTGCAAGTGCTAGGATATCTGCACATGAGACGGTCCCATTGCAAGTGGCTTCCACACGAGTTTTGATGGCATCAATCACTTCGAACCCACGTGCAGAGTTCCGGTTTGGCAAAGCATTTTTCTCACCGACGAATGAGCCGACATCGTCGAGAAGAATCGATCCATCGCAGCCCTGGATTATGAGAAACAGTAGTTAATTAGTAACAAAAAGATAGAAACAGAACCCCACTTGTATACTGAAAGACTCAGTTTCTCAAATCCGAACCATCCAAGTAGTGGTCCACTTTTTGTAGATTATAACCCAAAAATTACACTAGTAAAAGGTCCAAATTCAGAAAACAAAAGCTGAGGACTGTCTGATCAATGTGATTTCGGGGACATGAGCAATCTACAGTAGGTGCAAATATTTGGGCGGTTTGGATTTAGCTACGTGTATGCCACACCGAAGACCCAGCGCCCTATCAAAGCCCTTTCTAAAGATGAAAGAGAATTTTCGACTACGACGTCTATCTGTCTTTGCATGAAAAGGGAGACCAATAAACCCCAAATTAATGCGGACGCGGTTTGGATAGTGACGCTGCCACTAGCCAGGTAGCTAGTGGTCGGTGCTCTGTGGGCCCACCATGTGTATGTATTTTATCCATACAGTCTATACATTTTTCCATATCATTTTAGGACTCGATCCCAAAAATGAGGCATATCTAAATCTCAGGCGGACCACACCACAGAAAAAGAGTAGTGATTAAATGTCCACTATTAAAATCATCCTGGGGCCCACTGTAATGTTTATTTGGCATCCAACCTGTTGATTAGGTCATAAAGACATGGATGAAGGAGAAAAACAAATATCAACTTGATCCAAAACTTTTGTGGTCCACAGGAAGTTTTTAATAGTGAGCGTTTAATCAACACTGTTTCCTGTGATGTGGTCTACTTGAGATTTGGATTTATCTAAATTTTGGGTTCATACCATAAAATGATCTTAAAAAATGGATGGACGGCGTGGATGAAACACGTACATCATGGTGGGGCCCGGAGAGCATTGACCTTGGCAAGTGGCAGGGTCACTGGCCAATCCGCTTCCAATTTAACGCTGGTAAACGAAATTTATTAGATCTCTCTCTCTCTCAGTCTCAGAAACACACACGTACAGATGCCACCTTTATGTTTCTAAGCTATGCATGCTTAATGCAACACTCATGAAGATGTGGCAACGGTAGAATCTGTTCCACTAGAAGTAGCAACAACGCATGTATTAGTGTAAGACATACACTAACTGCCACACATTTGTGAGGGCTCCTACACTTGAAGCAAGCTACACCGTCCACACGAGATGGTGACATGATGTGCATGGATGTAATGTACATATGATGCACACGAGTGGAACATGTAATAACTCGGTCACAAACACGACCCAGGTGAAAGAAATAAATACAACAGAATGATCAGGGCCGCACGTTTACGAAGCAATCGTGGAAGAAGAGTCGGAGAATGGAGGCGCCCAACCGAGGCTCCCTGTTGATGGCCTGGGTCATGACATCACGAACCATGGATGCCAACGTAGGGCAAGAGGTAGCATAGAAGGTAGGCGAGAGCTGCGCATGTGCGGCGCATGCAAGGAATGCAAGGAGGGAGAGTGTAATGAAATGGGTAGGGGATGCCATGGCTCAAAAATACTAGTAGGAGGGAAGTTTGAGATGAAAGTGAGCTGTTGCAGACCAATCCTTATATAGTGGCAACGATGTGCAGATTTTCAAACAATGCTGCGCAAACGCGGCTTTGAATTTTGATATGCAAGGAACGAAAATAATCAGTTGACTTCCATGGATAATTAAAAAAGCAATATTGCTAGACAAGTTTCAGGAAAGATGATGGGACGTGTATTGCTTTATCAAAATTAACAACCATGCTCGTTCTTTTCTTCTTTCCATGGCAACCTATACTAGGGTTTTCAAGTTCGGACAGGTGGGATCAATTGGCCTGTCGAAATCCATCGTTGATTTGCCAAACTTCACATGCTGAATGATCCTAGCCACTGATCTGTGGACCATTTCCATTGAATGTGGACCTTGGCTGTCTTTCCCTTCTCAACCGTTTGAATTGATAGCTTAAGATGGTCTTGTGAAAGAAGATTTTTGGGATTTGGTCCATCATGATGGTATGCAACAGATTAACAGTCTAGATCACATAGCCATCACTCGCACTTGCTAGAACTGTAAACTTGAATACACTGTGCATAACCTCGTGTGGAGAATTATGTAAATTGAGTTCATCTCACCTCGGTCGGAGTTGCCAGTTACTCCCCAGACTCATTTACTAATTATTACTAATTGTTGGATTAAACAGGTAATTTGATGTTAACTGGCTTTAGCACTTGCTATAACCAATCTGAACAGAAAAAAAAAATAGAAAAAAAAGAAACCAATAAAAATAATTAAAATAATATCAAGAAATGCTTGCTCTCAAAGCATGCAAGCTATAGCGGTTCTAGTTGCATCGGGAAAACCTGATGGATGGAGTGGATTTTCCATACATTTTGTATAGCACCACAGAACTCAGTCCTTTGTTTTACTTTAGGTGTAATTAAAATGGGGCATAAAGCAGTTGGTGGAGAGGAATCCGATAATAAAACACCCAATCACTGTGGGCTCAATAAGATCTACATGTAAAATTCACTTTGTGGTCCCACTATATATGTTGTATATATAAAATTCACTCCATCCATGAGGTGAGAACACTTGTTTTCACCATACAAATAAAGTGCCAGTCCAATGACAAACTTAGACGAGCCACACAATTGGGGACAACGAAAATTTGATCCTAAAACTAAAAATGTTCCTGCGGTGTGGCCCATCTGAGTTTTGGATCACATATTGTATTTTCTTTTTATATTGGTGTGCAACACTTGATTATTGATTTGATGAAAGATATAACAACAATGATGGCTACAAACATACACCTATGGTTAGTGTCCCTTCACCATTTTTCCCTATGGTGTGGCTTGCTTGAGTTGTGAATCCGACTAATATATATATGTATTTTGGTTTTTGGGATATTATCCAAGAATGCACCAAAGGAGTGGATGCCACATATACCACATGGTGGGTCTACAAGATTTATTGTGTACACTTCGCAGACAATGTGCACAGAGAGCTAGAGGCGTGGATGAGGTAGGAAAAACGTCGACCAGAGGAAAAATTGGGACCCAAAGAAGTTCTTTTAAGAAAATATGTCTTTAATTTATACATTTTTGTGAGATTTTTTACTTTTTACCTTAAGAGCCTTTTTAATAGTGAGTAATTCCTTGAAATTAAAAGAAACTATGTCATTATTACGTTTTTATCATAGAGAAATCAAACCAAGGAATGGCCAGTCAAATGTAGATGCATTAACCAGAAAAAAATGTAATTGGTAATCATTTTTCTTTTTCATATAATTAGGGTAAAATTCTCTAATTAAGCAGCCACATTGGTTTAGTTTGAGCATGATGTGACATTGGAGAGTAATGTACAAAGGTCATTACTAAAAAAATTCCATATTAAATTAAATAATGAAAAAAGTCATCATTACCGTTGAATGCAGCTAATATTGTAAGAAAATAGATAAAGTAATTTGTTATAAGTATTCATTTTCTTTTGACTACAAGGAAGTACTTACTATCAAATAGGCTTTAATTGATTTTTAGTATCTACAAAGTCCATTAATCTTAAATTACTCCTTTAATCATATGGCTAGTAATGGTTGATTGAGCTCGAGCCTAACTCAGACGAAGGTGAGATGAACTCTCGTAGTTTCCCTTGTGTGAAAAGACTTGAGTGTATTCATTAACAAAGTCAAAAAGAAGCTATCATTGGTCCTACCAAGATGATTGTGGAGGGGCATAGAAATGACACAATAGGACCGTTGTACAATAATGCAGTATGTGTCCAAAAAAGGAGTCGCAGGTGGCATTGAAAGTAAATTTTCATGACCTTTTGCAAGAAATTAGTAATTTTAACACAGTAGAGACATAATGTGATTGGATGGATTGCATGTGATTGGCTGGATTGCATTACAATAGTCTTTCAGGGGAAATTGTGAATGGATCTCAATGGAAAGCGATTGTGCGCAAAGATTCCCGCCCACCATGAATTGGGTTATCTAACTATGAAGGCATGATTAGGGTCCATCATTGATGGAGTATGTGGGAGCTATTGGTACACGCATACCATTTGGAGGAGTCCGGATCTCTGTTGAAACCTAGTAGAGAAACCCTGCTCGTCACTTCTCTGATTGGTCCAGATCAGCCTGACCGTGTCAGAGCTGAGCTGCTCTGACACAGTCAGGATGAGCTGGACCAATCAGAGTAGTGGAAGCAGAGGTTCTCTACTCGGTTTCAACAGAGGATCCGGATTCCATTTGGAGAAGTTAATTGTTGGGTTTGTCTCATATCGGTCAGGTACCTAGTGTCTCTCTACCTAATAGGTTAGCCTTTTGGGTGTAACACAGCTGGTATCAAAGTGAGGATTATCTATCCAAGGCCCATGGCGAGGGGGGTTATGCCGAGATCAAGTTTTGAGAGCTCCATACCTGTCATGCTTAAGCCCAGGTCCCACAAGCAAGGGGATATGCCGAGATCAAAATTCCAAGAACCCCCAGGGCTCAGATCCATTATGGGAGGGGGGTTGTTGGGTTTGTCCCACATCGGTCAGGTTGGATGATGAAAGGAGCTTCATATATCATGGGGTCTCTCCAACATTAATGTCTGTCGGATTTCAAGATGTAAGATGTTCCATAAGTATAAATATTTTCAGACAGAACTGCTTGTGTTTTGGGACCTACCCTTGACCAGAAACGGTAAAAGGAAAAATCAAATGAATGATCCTCAGCATTGATAGGTGAGCTGAACATAGAATAGAAAGGAAACTTTTAATGACTTATTCAAACGATTAAATCAATGATCAATATCATAATTTAGGGTGTGGATTTAGTCAAGTTGGGGTAACACTAATTGCTAGACTATGATATGGTGTCATTTCATTGACAGGTAACACTATGGAATATATAATCGACAAGAAAATCTTTTGAAAGTTGGACCCCTCTCTGGCAAGCCAATAAAATGACACTGATCAATCACAGCCTGACAGAACACCTGTTAACCGAACATGACACCAAATTACTCCTGAGGTCCAAAAATCAGCCGCCCATTTGAAAACTGGGGTGGCAACAACGCACGGGACAGGATGAGAGGGGACACCCCACCCTTTATTTGCATGAGGAACCACCATGTAGTGTATGTGGAATCCAAGCTGTCCAGAAGCTTCATGATCTGTCTTGGACAATGGGTTAGGACAAGAACAGGCTGTTATTCAACTCAGGTTCCCCTGAGTGACAATCAAGGGTTAGCATTCCCACCCACCTTGTTTCCTTTGCTATGGCCCATCAGAATTTTAGATAAAAATGATTTTCAGAACCTTAGGAGTAACCTGAGGGACTCATCCATCGAAGGGGTTGGAACTGATACACCACGCGGGCTCCACATCTTCCCAGTGCGACCATACCACTAGAGCCCACCAATAAGATAAAACGCGGTACTGATTTTACCGGGAGCATTGGAATTGGCTTCGGTAGTGACCCCTCCTGGGCTCCACCATGATGTGTGTATTATCCATGCGGTCCATCTATATTTACAGTTCATTTTAGGTTATGAACTAAAAAATGAGGCAGATCCAGATCTTACGTGGACCACACCACAGGAAAAATTGGTGATTGAACGCCCAACTTTAAAATCTTCCTCAGTCCCACTGTCATGTTTATTTGCCACCTAACCTCAGACCATGATGATTTGTGGCTCCTAATAAGTTTCTAATGGTGGGCGTTCAATCACCACTGTTTCCTAAGATGTGGTTCAGCTGAGATTTGGACCTGCCTCACTTTTTAGCTCATGTCCTGAAATGATCCCAACCAACAAATGGAAGGACGTCATGGATAAAACACATGCATCATCATGATGGCCACGGATCTTTTTCCAGCACTGACCAGTACCAAGCTGGGTACTTGTGGAGTCACTACGGAATCTGAGTCCCAGCGCATTAATTTTTTCTTTTTTTTCTTCTTCTTCTCTCGCACACCCACACACAACATGGGTACTTGAACCCAATATGACTTCAGTCTTGAAACCCACAGGTCTACCACTAAGCAATGAATAGGGACACAACGAAAGGTTCCAATCTCGTCCATGTACGCCAATGAACATTGCTGTGATATGTGTACACCGCGAGTCTGGAAGATGCTGTTAATACATAACGTGTTGCTTACAGCGGCTGTTAAGTCCAGCATATGCGTACACAACAAGTCTGGAAGATGCTGTTTCCAAATAGCGCGTTGCTTACACAGGCGTGATCGAAGTCCAGTCCATCAAATGGACCCACCGTGTATATGTGCAAGCCCGAAAATCATCTTTTGTCATTGAATGGGGACCATCGAGTGATTCCTTTTCAACTACCATTCATTATCTTCGTGATTCTAACGCCAACCCATGAATGGAAAGGGTTTGTTTCTAGACGTGGTCATGTAAAAGGTGGGTTTTCCATTATTGATAGCCTAGATCTCTCCCGTACGTGTGCCCAGTAGAATTCTAGTACTACCTGCACAAGTAGGCTTGGAAGGCTCCAGTACCAACTGTTGAATTATAGAGAATGGCTCGTTGATATGGACCATTGATCTGACTGTTCAAACGATGGATGGGTGGAGAAGATTTCACATATACAACATGGTGAGTCCTTGTACATAAGAGCTTATCTGAATTGGGAATTACATTAGTAATGGACAGTTAAAGTGCAATGATTATAATTAATTGTAATACCTATCTCAATTACAATAGTAATGGACTGTAAAAGTGAAATGATTATAAATTGCAATACATCTCTCCTGAAAACAAGTAATCTAATTAATAATTCTTATATTTTGTTTATTGTGATAAAATTGTAATAATGATGCTTTTATACTATTTTAATGTTAAATCATAAAAAAATAATAATAGAGTGACATGCATGCCCTTTTTTTTATTTTTTTGGATTAGCACACACACCCCACCGTTAGGAAACCCACCCACCCTGTTAATCACACTGCAATGTCAGACAACCCATCGAGAATCGATACTGAGACCTCAAGTGTTGAAACGATCTTATCTTCACTCACTCTCCCACTTGATCTATGGATCTAGGTGCAGTGACATGCATGCTTCGATAGGATATTTTCACTACAATGCAATATAAAATTGAAATGGTTATGAATTAATACTTTCTTTTTCACACATACTCTGCACCCACACCACATGGACACTTGAACCCATAATTTTAACGTTGAAATGCAGCCTACTTACCACTAAGACATGGAAATAGACCCCAATGCAATTTGCAATCCAAACAAGCTCTGAGTGCCATAGTTGATCCCCATCCCTGTCGTATTTCTTATCAACACCAGAACTTAAAAAGCTGGTGGTGCATCATGTCTGGAATAGTCTACAAAACCTATTTCACACCGTGCCTAAAACCCCCGAAATTTGTAGGGCCCATCATGTGATACATGTAAAATTTATAATGTCCATCAAGCAAGAACCATTATGTTGACTGTACAAACTAAAATCAACTCGATGGAAAACTCGGTACACTCTACATCTATGAAATATTGTAATATTGCTACGGCTTATCCCAATATTGAGTTACACATAATTAATGGTTTGGTGAAAGATACACATATTGTGATGGCCCACACACAAACCTATATATTGTTGGCTTCCCACCTCTTACTGTTTGCTGTGGTGTGGCCCACCTAAGTTGTAGATGAGTTTTGAACCCAGCACCTCCAATCGAGGATATAACATGATGGAAGGAGTACTGGAATTTACACATACATGTTGGGCCCCAAAGATTTGGGTGTTTGATGTGCTGCTTGAAATGGGGTGTTGTTGACTATTCTGGCCCGGCGTACCATCACCATCTTATTCTTGATGTTCCTTTTGTTTACCTCATCCAAACTATTGGAGGAAACTTCACCCGGCCTTATTTTTCCAAGAAGCCTGACTTGTCCCCGGCTCTCTATCCCTATCTGAATCTCGATCTCTCAAACTTGTCCCCCAGTGAGCCTTTTTGACCCCGGTGCACCGAATTTAAAAAAAAAAAAAAAAAAAAAACTTTTAAGTACAAAGTCAAGGTCAACCAATTCATAACCGAGATTGGTGCCCAATCTTCGGACGTGGATTGCCTGTGGACCCCACCATGATGTACTTGTTTCATCTATGTCGTCAATTTATTTTTCAAGATCATTTTAGGGCATGATGTAAAAAGAAAGGCAGATCCAAATCTCACGTGGACCACACTAGAGGAAATTGTGGTGATTGAACGCTTACCATTAAAACTTTCTTAGGGGCCACAGAATTTTGGGATGAAGCTGATATTTGTGTTTTTCATTCATCCATGTCTGTGTGACCTAATCAACATGTGGGATGAAAAATAAACATTACAGCTGACCCTAGGAAGTTTTCAATGGTGGGCATTCAATCAACTCTGTTTTTCCTCTGGTGTGGTCCACTTGAGACTTGAATCTCATTCGTATTTGGTCTCATGCCCTAGTGTAATGTGAAAAAATTATCTGAACGGCATGGATAAAACACATAAATCATGGTAGAGCCCCTTAGAGCACCGTCTAGTAGCCACTCGCTACTAGTAGCGTCAGTAGGCAATCCACGTCTCTTCCGACTCGAACATGTACTAGCGGGTCCATCAATCGGTGATCCAGGCTGTCGGTCGAATGGTCCCCATGTGGGCTACCTTGACAATCTTCTGTACGGATCAAACAATCCTACCACTTCTTTTGGGGATAGCTGCAAATAGACTGCTAAGAAGAGCTAGGAATACAACAACAGCCCATATTTAACAGAGAAAAGGCTAAAATTTGGATGACTGAGAGCATCTGATGTAGTTGATTTTTTTTGGGCATAGTCTAGCCTCGTTAAGGCCCATCAGATCAACAGTTGGGATGACTAAGACATGGGGTCCATTTTCCATACTGAGGGCCGTATGATACTATGCGTACCTTAAAGTCATTATCCAATGATACAGGAAAATTGCAAAATGACGCGTCATTGGACGCGTATCAATGATTCGATAACCTTTGTTGGCCATTGCAAATCGGTTCCAAGTTCATTTTTGTAAACTGAAATCTACTCCCCTGTCGTTTGCTCATGAGGATCCAGCGCCTGTCGCCACCCACATGCTGAGATGATCCGATTATTCAAACCATTCACGTTCTCATTACTAACCCGAAATAACCAATTATCCCTTAAATAAGCTTTTACGATGATTGTGACCTTTGATTTTTAGAGTTGAATTTGAGCCATTGAATTTTTAGAGTTGAATTTGAGCTATTTGACCTTTCTCTTTTTTTCTTTTCTTTTTTTCCTAAATCAACCTAGATATTGTAATGATCACAATCATCAATTCAGTGTAATTTTCTTAATATTGGTCGAATAATCTACAGTGTGGCAGTTTGTATCATCTGAAAAAAACTCAGAGTGTGGGCTCCAATGGGCGGCAGCATCTGCTGGACTATGATTCACGACAGAGGCTAAAGAACACCCAGTGGGCCTCACAATGCCTGAGTGTTTTACCCTTTTCGTACAACAGGTGTGGTTGAGGATTCGGTCCAAAATATCTGCCTTTCGTGTGATTCACGGAGAGCTTGAGCGCACACATGAGAGATTGAGACTTTGCCTGCATTGAGTATGCCTTGGCCAAAAATCTAATCCAATCATCACGTGGGCCATATGTATGTGAGGGAAAAAAACAAAACAAAAAAAGGACTTATGAATGGATCAGCTTGACTTTTGGGCCAGAAAATTCACCACGAAGTACATATGATCTATCTTGCTTTACCCTGGGAACAGCCCAAAAATTACACGTATCTCATCTGCATATCACGAGGGACTAGGATAATTTTGCTCCTGCAATTAGTTTTAGGAGAGCTGTCCCAGAAATTACACGTATCTCTATTATACATACATGATGAGCTAGGGACATTTTCCCATGCCATTAGTTTTAGGAGAGCTGTAGCCTTTAAGATTATTTAAGACATTAAACTAGACTTTCAGTTTAGATAAGTGGCATTTTTAGAATTTTGAAAATCTTCATGCTTGCAAATGGATGACTTGGATTTTAGTCTTGTTGAGGGTAGCATGGATTTTACTGTCTCCTGCACGAATAGCCCTCTCCCAACTCCTGATTTATGAAAAAAAATCAGAAATATTAATTGGAACACTGCACATGATTTAAAGATTGGCAAAGACATAAATAGATGATGTTGAATCAGCTTGTTTAGAGATCAAGAGTGTACTTAGATCACTTTCTTTGAAATAGTTCGTGCTCATTAGTGAGATAAAGCGATGCAATAAACTCTCAAAATACCATGCTTAAGATACAATCGCTAGTGTATAGAGCTTCACTACATAAATAAGATGTGCTTGTGCCAGTTAACTGGATTTTTAGATGGCTTTTCCCACAATCCAACTTGTGTATAACATCCCATCTGTTAAAAAAAAAAAAAAAAAAGGTAAGCTGCATCATAAGGATCAAATGGAATCAAAACCAGGATGGTCCATTGATCAGGCAGGATACACCGTTCGAATCAATGCACAACAGATGGTTTAAAGTCATCGTATTTGTGTGACCGACATGAAAAGTGGATTATTCGAGTTTTTATTCCCATTGTTCTTAATGAAATGCTCCACCCTTTTCACGGCTCAGATGTTCCATCAATCTGCATTGTATGCTTCCTTGACATGCAACGATGCGTGCGATATTTCCAAAGGCCATCACTTTTGCAATCTTCCCCTTTCATGATTTCCACGTAAGTAATGATTTTGCCGTTGTGATCAAGCTAGGCCGGTGACTATGACGCAAGCTATAGTTGCGCAGAAAACCAAAAGTCAAAGTCACCGGCCTAGCTTGATCACAACCGAAAGTTTACATCATCATCTGATTGTGTCTGCTGAATCTTGACCGCTCACTATTTTTTATCCTTAACCGTCCATTTGATCCACCAATAATTTGGATGGTTAATCTTGTACGATTGTTGTGATTTCTTAGCTATGCTTCATCAGCAATGTACCCTAACATTTGGGCGGTCTGGATAGGGTGCATGGATTGAATGCCCAACGTAAGGACCAACAATCACTGCTATTTTTTAAAATGACGGTCAAGTATGGTTACCAAAATGTAAAAACGATGGTCAACCATCCACCGGAGTCATATCGTACTTTGATCTATATAAAAAAAGAAATGGTCCACTCATCTCCACCCACCTTGTGATCAGAATCTTCCGAAAAGAAGGAACAAGACGACATGCCTGCTCACTTTTTCTTTAATGTTTCGGCTCTTTTGGATTCATTTTGAGTTGGGGTGAGAAAAGTATGTAAAAGTGAGGCCCATCATTCGACAATCCAGGCCATTTATCCCTTGAGCCCCATTGTGAATGAATGAAGAACTAAAATATACCCGATTGGACAATTTTAACCGCTCGGTATGTGGAATTCAAATAGACGGTTCAAAAGAGTGTGAATCCGATTCAGGTGATTTATGGGCCGTAGTCCGTTTATGTTGTGGCCTAATGTTACAATGGTCTAGATAGTTAACCATCGGCCCACCTATACAAAAATGAAACGCGATTATTCAGTGGATATGATACAATAGAGCCGGCATAACTGGAATATGGAGGAGCTATCTCCCAGGAGCCTCGGTGGTAGACTCCGGGAGTTTCAACACGTGGTGTGGGTTTGATACCCATAGGTGGTGAAACCCCACTATAGCGTGAGTGTGGGGGTGTGTGCGCATGGGTGGTGGTGGGTGTGTGTGTTTGGGGTGCGTGTGTAAAAGAAAAAGAAAAAGAAAAAAAAAAAGACATGAATTGGGAGGAGCTCTCTCCAAATCACCCATGAGAAGTTGGCATATTAATGGACAACGTCCATCTAGAGGTGACCAATGATCCGGCTGGGCTGAGTTAGCCCTAGTTTGAGTTTGGCTCGTTTTTATGCCCCTCAATTGGTGAATCAGCGTGGTTTGGGTTTCGGGCCAATCCATGCAGCCCGAGTTTGGTTTGCTTTAGAAAAAAAACTGAATCGGGTTGGGATCAATTTGGTCGAAAATTTCGAACTGACTTGGGCCAAGTTCAAACAAGTGGCAGATCTTTTTTTTCTTTTTTCTTTTTTCATAAATAGAAAAGAATAAAAAAATGTTAGAAAAATGACGGTATGGTTTCAGGCCCATCCGTTTTTACATGTCATTTTGGGACATGATCCAAAATCGAATCATATCCAAAGCTCAAGTGGACCAAACAACAAGAAATAGTGTGCATTCATGTATATGTATTATCCATGCCGTCCATCTGTTTTTACATATCATTTTGGGACGTGATATAAAAATTGAATCATATCCAAAGCTCAAGTGGATCACACCACAAGATACAGTGTGCATACAAACTATGAGCTGAATCTAGCTGAGCCGTGCCGGAACTACCTTGGTATAGAGTTTTTTTTTTTTTTTTTTTTAAACGAGCTTGACTATAAGGCTTGGTTTGGGTTGAACTTCTAATCGAACTAATCCAAGCTGAGCTTTTTCAAACCAATCCGAGCCAAGGGCTTAGTTAATTTGTGTCCAGCTCTACGTCTATCTACTTCACAAATGGTTTAGAAGCAAACGTGCATAGGATGATCTATCCATGTAAATTTTTGGCATCATATGCGAAAGGTACTATAAACTAAGAATAAATAAATTGCATCCAATATTCATTACAAGAGGGTAAATAAATTGATGAAAAGAATTGTCTAATGTCCAAGATTTAACTTATTACAAGAGTGAGGGACTGCTAAAAAAAATTTATTTAAGATAACTCTACTAGAGATGGCATTTCATGAGCATGTAAATTCTATTGTGAAATGCTTGTTGATCGCAGCTCATAGGGCCCTTTTTTTTTTATTATTATTATTAAAGAGAATTAGATATTTTCAAGGGTAATTATTGGCACAGTTGTCAGAGGAAATTGGATTTCTGCCTACATGTCTAAGTACAAATCAGGTTGATTTTCGCCACGTTCTCCATCCACAGTGCTATTCAACAGACCAATGGCCTGGATTAGCAAACCATTTGAGTCCAACTCATTGGATTAGAAAACCTTCATACACTTTGCAGAGATAGCGGCCACATATCAATTGACGGCCTTTCTTAATCATCAATGGGCTTGGCTCCGGCTTGACAAACTTAAAATTTTGAATAGCCCCAGCTCGAACAAGAAACTAGGCCATACCCAACCACAAGCCCGGTCTGAACAGTTCAAAATCCAGACAAAGCCAAGCCCGGGCCCAGCCTGTTGTCCTCCCTATCAACAGTAATGCTGGGCATCTTATAGGGCTTTAAGTGTGCCAGGCTGTTCCATCACGCTCTGGGTCTATACCACCAAGGGCTGAGTCCGGCTGGGTGGAGCCTGATTCTCAGACTACAAGCATAATTGGTCTCAAATGGGCCTAGTTTATTAATATTTCCTACTGGGCCCTAGCTAAGACTGAATCCATTCTTTCAAGCTACCGCCCGAACTCACATGCCTGGTTGGTAAATGGTGTGGGCCCAAAACTAACTTTACTAAAGTCTCAAATGCTGACCTACCTCAATTGACTAACGAAAGGGTTCGGGTAGTGGTCCTTAGTTTGAGTAGGAGCACAAAAAGGCATGGACACGCTTCGCCAGTAGTCAAAAGGATCAGCAAATAGTATTGAATAAGCTGGAATCGAACCCTAGATGTCCAGGTACAGCCCAATTAGATTTGGGTTTGAACCTAGAACTCGGTTTAATCTGAGCTCGACTTAAGTATTGAAATGGGCCACATTTTATAAATTGTGCCTGACCTACTACCCATTTGGCTTTGCCCAAACCCATCTCAGAAATGGGTCGGGTCGGTTGACCTGCGGGCTGAATCTGGCGGGTCACATCACAGGGAACAAGTGAGGGAACGTCCACACCCTTGACACTAATATTTACAAGAAATCCAGGCCATTCAGACTCTTCCTTTGGTCTGGAAAAGGGTTGTTGTGGGTGATCCCAGAGGCCCAAGCATGAATCCTTTGCCCTTCCTCCCAGCTGAAGAGCGATGAACCGAAGAGATAAGTCGACGAGCTACCTAAACCTATACATGCTACTGAACTAGGCTAATGGAGGTAGTGATCAACTTCATCTCCAGAGGAAGACCTCCAGTTTTGGTGGGGAACTTGGAGGGAAGGAGCTCTGACACCGAGCTCTACACCCCAGGTGGACCACTGCCAAAGAGACGAGTCCGGGATAGATCCGCCCAGTACGGACCAGATAACCGACCGGCCCCATCTCAGCCTGGAATCTCTCCTATCATCACGGTACATGTCTCCCGTACATGACTCTCAAACTAACATATCCTAGATTACTTCTGCTTAATGATCATCTGAACCCTATAAATATAGATTTCCCCTAAGAAACAAGGTACGCAATCTCTTCTCTAAAGAACCCTACGCACCCTTTCACCATCCATTTGACTTAGGCATTGGAGGGCTCCCAGCTGGACACCGACACCTCCTCTTTACCTATTCTATTTATCTCTTGCAGGTCCAGCGACCTCTGGAGTGTCACCAGTATGCTTTATCAAGGAAAGATAAGGATGGAAAGAATTATAAGACCATGATCAGCCGACCTTATTTGTGGTTCAGTTTCCGCGACAACAAATGTCATGCTGAAAATCAGGCTCTTTTAAAATTCAGGTGGACCCCTATGTAAATCAAGGAGAGCGGACCTTACCTAAGATGGTGCCGCCCTGACCATGTAGTTATCGTGGGGCCTACCTTGATGTATATATTATGTATCCACGCCGTCCATCCGTTTTTATAGATTATTTTAGGGCACCATCCCAATAACTAACTAGATTCAATGATCAGGTGGACCATAACTTAAGAAAAATAGTGATTGACCATTAATGGGCCACAAAATTTTTGGATCAAGATAATACTTTTTTTTTCCCTTCATCCAGGATTATGTGACCTTATCAATGGATTGGAAGGTAAATAAACATTACAGAAACATTAAGGTGCTCCCTAGTTAGGTATTGGGTTAAAGCTCCACTGGATGCATGGGCCTATTGGTCCAAGGTTTGCCTGGACCCGCTTTTTAGGCCGGAAGCCTACCACTCGCCCTAACTTTGTCACGCCCATCAAATAAAAAGCCCAGATTAGGCTCTATGACTTTCTCCGCCACCCAGTCAGATTTTGGAGTACAACGATGCATCTCACGGGCTTGATTTTTAGGTGTGTCGGGTCTGTCAATTGGCTGGGCTGGCATATCCGGCTTCCAAGTTCACTCCGACAAAAAGGTGGGCTTTGTCTCAGTTTCACAACCACAGACCGTACCCGTGCCTGAAAATAAGCGGCCCAGGCATGGGGCCTGCTGCAACGAGGACCTGAAGGTTTTCTACTGTAACCCAGGCCGAGCCTGAGCCAGAATTTTGTAGAAGCTTAGGGCTGATATGGATGGGGCCAAACTACAGGCCCAAAAGTTAAACAAGCCTAATCTCACCTTAGATATGCTCAACCTATTGACGACCTTACTCATGGAGCAGATCCAGTTTGAAATGGGCCCAGCACCACAAATATGGATGGATAATCATTCATCAGCCGATGACTAAGTGGTTTGGCACGGGGTTCAGCTGATGACTAAGTGGGCTCGAGTCGACACGTGACGTGATCAGGCTAGATTAGAAGGACCGTTCGTGGCTGTTTCAGGTCATTGGCCTGACCCAAGCTTACTACTGCAGTTCCTGCAAGCCCATTGGAAACAACCCTTTGGGCCTGTTGAGAGGACCGCAACTTGGGTGACCGGAGCCCAATTTACCCAACTGCAACTTGGGGCTGGAAAATGCCAGCCCGATTTGAATTCGGGTTGAGCAAATTTAGGTCTATTTGGGCAGACTGAAGAAGAGTTCGGTTGGGTTTGGGATCGGGTTGGAAATCGGTCGGGTTGGGTCCTCTCGGGGTCATGCTAGGGTCGGTTGGGCTTAGAGGTGTGCAATGATCCGGGCCAGGCTGAATTAGCCCTAGTTTGAGTTTAGCTCGTTTTAGTGTTGCTCCACTTTGGGTTTCAAGTGACCCATGTGGCCTGAGTTTGGTTTGCTCCAGAAAAATCTGATTCGGGCCGGAATTAGTTTGGTCAAAACGTCGAATTGGGCCAAGCTGAGTTTGAATAGGTGGTGGCTCTTTTTTTCTTGTTTGTTTAAATATAAAAGAATTAAAAAAAAGTTATAAATAACAAAAAATATATATATATAAATACCTTGCCATGTGATGTTTACATCCTCTAAAGGAAGGTTGCAACTGTAAAATAGACATGTAAGAGCCTTTTCCAAACAAAAGAAATGATGTTATTTAGGGTTTCTTTTTTATACCTGATGTTTTCGCCTAAATCTGGTTGGTAATGGATAAAGTTGGAGTAATGCTAAAGATGGCTTCAAGTCTTGTGGTCATCTCTTTCATAATTTCTGCAAGTCATAAAGAGAATAAAGGCAAGAGAGGAAGAGTCATAATACCGTAAAGGACTCCGCAATGCCTAAGTCGGGTCGATTGAGGTCGGGCAGCAATTGGGTAAGGGTTGCGCATATGATGTACAGTTGCTTTGAATCAATAGTGGCATTTATAGAGTACTTTGACGTGATCTGGGCTAGATAAATCCACTCGGACACTCCGGTTGGAGCTTTTCAATGATAAGAGCACGGGGCGACTTTTGGCGTCGACAAGCCTAGCCTGACACGCTAGGCTTGCAACAATCATTAGGTGTGAATACAGGTTTTGTACCTGACATCCGTAACATGTTGCATTAGAGGGACTTGGAGGGATTCGTATCCTGAGTTTCGTGATCGTCCCTTAGAGAGGGCCGGCTCAGTTTAGCTAGGTTGAGTAGCTCACGCGAGTTCCTTCCCTCAAGGCTATCTGCTCGATTGGTGGCTTCACTAGAAGCACCTTAGCTTGGATGTCTACCCTTGGATTGTCGATGTTACCCGCTGTGTAATTGTTCTCCCTAGTTGGGTTCTACTATGGCCTAGGGAGCCAGTTGGTCCTCCATTCAAATCGAGCTCCACTTTTACTCGGCCACTACAGCTGAGGACCTATGCTTGTGGGCCTCTTGTCCCGCATGTGGGCCCAACTCAGAAACCATACAACACCTAATCTCCCACGTGCAGGCTGGTCCAAACCAGGCCATGCAATCTTCGAGTCAAGCCAGTGCTACAAGATATTAGGTTTAACCTGTTTATTAAATGGGTTGCCTTAGGGTGGTTCGTTGCTAACTCAAACTCCACTTCAAACTGGGCCAAACTAAGCTTTTCTATACGGGCGGAACCAATTCGGAGCTAGCCAATTTGTCTGGCTCTAGTTGGGCCGACCGTCAAACCTACCAAGTTGCGGATAGAAGCCGCGTACTGAGCAGCTCAGTGGGCAAAATCGTACTGAGTAAACTTTGTGGGGCCTACAGTGATGTTTGAATCTTATCCACTCTGTCCATCCGTTTTAAAATTTCAGTTTAGGACATGATCTCAAAACTTAAGAATATCAGTTACTCAAGTGGACCACACCACAGGAAACCGTGTTAATTGAACGCCTACAATTGAAAACTTATGGGGGACACAGAAGTTGGGGATCAACCTCATATTTATGTTTTCCCTTAATTGAGGTCTGTGTGACCTTATGAACAGGTTGGATGACAAAAAAGAACATCACTATAGGCTCTGGGTAGGTTCCAACGGTGGACGTTCATTATTCCACTGTCCCCTGTGGTGAGCTCCACTTGCGCTTTGAAAATGCTTCAATTTCGGACTCACGACCTAAAATTAGCTGGCAAAACGGATCGACGAGTGGAGAAGGCACATACATCCACGGTGGGCCCATACAGTTTGCTCGGTACGTTTTTGCGTACTGAGGTCCGCTTACGTTGCAGCCTACTTTGAGACTTAAGAGGGGCATTTGGGTCATTCTCAGGTAAGTTCTCGACCATCTTTGAAGTTTCCAGGGCTTCTCACAAGTCGAGAAACTTCGGAGGTGCGACACGCTGCATCCATGCTCTGAAAACTTCAAGACCCTCTCTCTCACTCTCTCTCTCTCTCTCTCTTAAAAGGATGCATCTCACCCCCCTAAGAACCCATTATCCAGCACGTTCTTAGCTTTTCTTTTACTAAACAAATGTCGATCATTCCATTTTTCGGTCGCCGAACCTACGATCCCACCAACCTTGATCTGTGGGACCCTTTCGACGCCTTCTCCTTCTATCCCCTTTCAACAGCGAACCGAAACGACGAGGTCGCTGCATTTGCAAACGCCCAAATAGACTGGAAAGAGACGCCAGAGGCCCATGTATTCAAGGCAGATCTCCCAGGGCTGAAGAAAGAGGAAGTGAAGGTGGAGATTGAAGATGGCAGGGTCCTTAAGATAAGTGGAGAGAGGCGCAAAGAGATTGAAGAGAAGAACGACAAGTGGCACCGTGTAGAGAGGAGCAGTGGCAAGTTCCTGAGGCGGTTCCGGCTGCCAGAGAATGCGAAGGTGGAAGAGGTGAAGGCGACGATGGAAAACGGGGTGCTGACGGTAACGGTGCCGAAGCAGGAGGTGAAGCAGCCGGAGGTGAAGGCCATTGAAATTTCCGGTTGAGAAATGGAAGTACTCTTGCCATCGAGTTTCCGTACTTTAGTAGGTGTTACTGAGGAGTGTGGTAGTATATATATGTGGTAATGAGTGGTTTGGAATCTATTTGGTGAGGAAGATCCGTAGATGTATGTTTCTATGAGAAATCTAAAATGAACGACTCTTATTAAATTAGATTGCTTTGCCTGAAATGTTTTGAGGCTTGCTGGCTACCGTTCGGAAGCTGAATATAGCAACGACACCCAAGTGTTAGCGAATGTCGCTGCATCGATTGATCGAGTGCACCATGCGCAAACTTGGATGGTTTATAATTTTTAGAGTGACGTACCTATTTGGGTAGTCATGCGGGACAATATCGTATCTTCTGAAGAGAGACCGGACCTTAATTTCTTAGAAAATCTGGGTTAAGCTTAGGGGGCGTTTGGACTATAGATCACTCCTACCAGCTTAAGAATTTAAATTTAATAATTAATTAATGTTAATTGATGCTGGTAAAATGTGAGGGGAAATAATGGAAAAAGGGGTTGCACACTCAGGTGGGGCCCACCCGTAGAGTTCGTCTGAAATCCACCCTGACCATAAGGTGAGTAACTCCATGT
This sequence comes from Liriodendron chinense, assembly GCA_003013855.2. Taxonomy (NCBI): domain Eukaryota; kingdom Viridiplantae; phylum Streptophyta; class Magnoliopsida; order Magnoliales; family Magnoliaceae; genus Liriodendron; species Liriodendron chinense. The sequence goes on along the minus strand of PVNU02000440.1, from coordinate 3,028,729 downwards.
TAGGACCATCAGGTGAGTCACACCATGTTAGGGCCAGGGCTAAAAACTCTGGCCCTTCCATGATTTAGGTGTACCACACGTTCAAAAATAGTATGCAGGGCAACACGTACCCTCCTAACTGTTACTCTCCGTGTGGCCCACGGATGGGCCTGATTTTTAGGCCCAGTTTGTGTTTGATCGCATGTTTGGAGTGGATTGCATGTACTCATCCCGCTAGACCATGTAAAAATCAAAGATGAATGTCTCTATTTCAACTCTCTCTTGGTATGGCCCACCTGAATCACACAGCAGCTTGATCTTTTGATCAATGGGCCTAACATGATATTACCTATCTAATGGCTGGAGTGGATCTTACATACACATCATCTTGGCCCCGTACATACACATCATCATGGGTAAAAGTTAATCTAGGGTGGGCGTCGTGTCTCCCAACTCAAAATGGTGATATATTTCCGAGAAGAGTTTAGTCCAATGTTTTGGACCACAAGTTATAGTCCCACCCATCATGAGGATGGCCTAATGCAATGTTTAGTTCCATCTTACATCAAATTGGCCACACTATAAAAAGAAAAACTTTCAGACATTGCTAAATAGAAAACATAAGTGTGATCCACTGAATGAGTGACTGTTAAGGAATTTTTCCAAAGATGATGCTCATGATGGAGCCAACATGTTAAGAGGGATTGGATGTCGTATTCACATAAAAGGTTGGTTCGAAGTTATCCAAAGATTAGACCTTTCGTATTCACATAAAAGGTTGGTTCGAAGTTATCCAAAGATTGGACCTTAACCTATTGTTGGAAGTTATCTAAAGATTGGACCTTAACCCAAAGATTGGACCTTTCATATTCACATGAAAGGTTGGTTCGAAGTTATCCAAAGATTGTACTTTAATCTATTGTTGGAAGTTATCTAAAGATTGGACCTTAACCTATAGTCTGGCCTATCACATTGGAAGTTATCTAAAGATGGACCTTTAACCCATAGGTGTTGGAAGTAATCTGAAAATTGGACCTTAACCTATAGTCTAGCCTAACACATTGGAATTTATCTAAAGATTGAACTTTTTAGCAGGTCTCAGGTTCGAGTGCTAAGAAGACACACTATCCCCACTGGTGAGTGGGTGCATCCTGTGACTAACCAACATGCGTTGCATGACAGGAAAAAAAAAAAAAACCCTATGAGTGTTGGAAGTAATCTAAAGATTGGAGTACCGTAACCTAATCTGGCCTAACACATTGTCCTCTTGGAGTTGAGACCCCGCTGAAAAAGGAAATTTATCATGCTTGGACCTTCAATTTGATACAGGGTCCATGATGATGTGTATGTATGATGTGTATGTGAGATCCACTCCGACCATTAGATAGGTAATATCATGTTAGGCCCATACCCAAAAAAATAAAGTTGCTGTGTGGTTAAGCTTATACCCGAAAAATAAATCTGTTGTGACTCAGGTGGGCCATAACAAGAGAAACAGTTGGGATAGAGATGTCCACCCTTGATTTTTACATGGCCTACCATGATGATTATTTGCAATCCACTCCAAGCATCATGTGATGATTATTTGCAATCCACTCCAAGCAACGTGCTTGGGCCTCGTACCTAAAAATGAGGCCCATAATCAGGCCGATCCATGATTTATGTGGGCCACACCAAGGGAAACAGTTTGGAGGGTGAGTATGGCCCATAATCAGGCCCATCCATGATTTATGTGGGCCACACCAGGGAAAAAGTTTGGAGGGTGAGTATTGCCTGGTTCTAACATGAAGTGACTCACATGACAGTTGGGGTTGATTTCATAAAAGACTACGGTGGGGCCCACCCGAATGGGAAACCCCTTTTCCTTTCCCCTTTTATTAGTATAAATTAGCATTAATTAATTATTAATTAACTTCCAAGTTCTTAAGCTGGTTGTACTGGACGTAGATCTGACAACATGCTAGATCGGACCAGTCTCTGTTGGACTTCAATATAATAATTAATTTAATCATTTTTATAAATACGATAAATATAAAAAATGGAGTAATAACTGACAACAGCTTGTCGTGTTCATTAGACACATCGATGCTTCTAACAGAGGTTGGCATGCTGATTAGAGACGCTGTTTGACTACAGAAGTCTTAGTTCTCTTACCCCTTTAACAAAAAAAGACTATTTTCCAAATTGACCCAGTTATTTGAACCCATCTCATGACTCACACAGAGTCGGGAACCTGTCACTCTTTCAATAAAGTGTCATGGTGGCTCGGCTTCAAATCGTAATGAGGTGAGTTGATTGGTCAGTTTCAAGATGAGCAGCTGAGTTTTAGAACAATAGAAGCCTAATCCTACCATTTTCCAAACATGCCAATAAGTTTAGCTCCAGCTAGCCTGAACCGGACCCCTTTAGTTAAGTGGTCCGACTAGCACAATCCTATCACTCTGTTGCCCTACTTGGCCATATAATTCATCAAGCCTTCACCTGGCCTAACCATTTCAATTGTAATAAGGTCTGGCTCAACCTAACTTACTCAATACAACCCAACTCAGTTAGACCATGAGTCTCTCAAGGTACTCTTAATCCAACTGTTGAATACATAAAATACATAATAAACACATGGATGTGGGTTACAGATCATTCCTACCTATTTGCTCAAGTGGGCTGCATTTCTTGCTGAGGATAACCTGCTGGCTGCGCGCACATTGCATGGTTCAACAACCTGAAAGCTTGACTCAGAATAGATCTATAGCTGGGTCGGGTCCACTCAAATAATGATTGATATTTACAAACAAGGTAACTAATATAAAATAGCTTATTTCAACAACAAATACATGTGGTTAATTGGTTTAATGCTTTGGTCCACACATGAGATATTGAGTGTTCAACTCTCTGCCGTGCACCTTGATCTTTGTAAAAAAAAAAAAAATTATTGATGCAGCAAGTTACTCAGCCAAGTCATGACCAGTCATGTTGGATGCATTTAGCTTGGTGCCACTGGCTCATAAGCCGGTCAGGCCAATTGGCATTGACATGGTGAATCCTTACCGTTCAGTGTACACATGGCATTCTGGTGAGGATCGATCAGAGGTTTTGAGGAGGCGGTCCATCACATTGATAACCCATGTCCCAAACTATGACGGCCATCTGATCAGTTTTCAGGTGGTGGATAGTTTAACTTGGAAAAGAGCAAGTTGACACTCAAACATGCAAAACTCAAAACAATTGGAAAATGCCGTGCATCGTGAGGGGACCAGAATCCTCTAAAACACCTGCTCTACCCAGCATGTACGACACTTAGTTTCTGTGAGGCCCACGGCATTGTATGCTGGACATCAAATATGCCCATCATCTGATAAATTTTGCATTCACCGGAAGGTCAGCCTGATAGTTAAAAAAAAAAAAAAAAAATGTCAGATGGGCCACGCCAATGCAGACAATGTAAAATTGTGCCTAAAACCTCTAAAAGTTCATGCAGTGTGGCCGGTTTTAATTCAAGATCGGGTTGATTTATTGTTATTTTCCTTGTCCTTTTGATAATCTAACTACTAAGTTCTCATTCTCTTGGTTTATCCTGATGCTTGGGTCAAAGGCATTTAGTTCGGATTGAGTCATATCAGGCTTTGGCACACTCAATATTACACACATATATCAGCACACTTAATATTGCACACATATATCAACGACCAAATTTCAAACCAAGCAATGGAACTAAATGATTGTTTACCTATGTAATATGGTGTGCCCACAATATAGTGGACAGAGAGGATGTCCTATAAACAATATGGTGGACCCACAAAGCTTGGCGTTGTATAGCTGGGCAATACAGTTGTTGGAGGGGATTCTACAGGACAAGGAGAGGCATGGATGCAATCTTGTAAACAAAATGATGACCCAATTAAAAACCAATGTATAAAGGGAAATACGATAAAATCTCAAGGTATAACTTTAATTAGACGATTGATGGGATGTGTGGAATGTTGCAACGCAGGGGATGAGAGATGAAGTAAGAGGGGAATCTGGAATCGGCACCTTTCAAGAGAGAAAAATTCAGTAGGTAATACATACACACACATTTGTTGGGAAGAGAGGAAGGTTCTTGTGGATAAACAAAAGCCCATCGGACACCAGCCATATTTTCGAGTTCTTGAAATGCCCTTCACCAGACTAAAAATGTCTTACCCTGTTCTTAAAATATGCAAAATTCTGTGTAGAAAAATTATGGGGGCAAAAATGTCCCAAACTTACTCTTAGCTCATATAGTAGAGATAGGCATTTGGCTGTAGTTTTCCCTTTTTCTTCGAAAAATCTCTAGGTCCTTTGCCTGTTTTTTCCTCCATCTAATACATGACTTAGATGTCTTAAGACTCTTCAGGCATCTCTACGCTAATTCAATAAGAGCTATTCAATTGCCTGTTATCCAGGCTAGTTGACATGCCATGGCCTCTCCAGCCAGGTCTCAGGTTCGAGACACGCTAACAGCATCAATGAATGGTTTGTGTGATTAACCGGGTGGGTGTCTTGTGGTACTAACAGGGTGTGTGAGTTGCATGACTAACACAATAACGTATTATCTCTATAAAAAAAAAAGCTTTTTCTATTCTAGCTTTTATTTTAATTAAGTTCGCTTGGTAAAATCATATTTTCAAGTAAAACAAATAACTATTATTTTAAATAAGCACATTTAGTAAAACCTTAAATAAGAGCTTTTTTTAGGGGTAGTTGATGTCATTTTTAAAGATTACATGACTTTATTGCAAGAGCAATTCAAATGGTTGTGATCTCATCATAAATGAACCAAGCCCCAAATGACAAAAGAATGAATTACTAAAATCTTCATATTTTAAGACATTTGGGTTATCCATTATCTCGTATAGTAGTTGTGGAGCAACCATCATATGAAGCTCACCTTTGATGGAGACCATCCATTGTGTGAGTCAAACCTTCAAAGTAAGTCGTCCATTATACAAATCCCGTCTTAGACGTGAACCATTCATCATTAGGGGCCCACCTTGATGTAAGTCATCCATCATGTGGGGCCCACCATCAATGCTAATTATCATTTATGTGGAGGGCCCTCAATGTCCACTACCCATCACCCATCACCCATCACATGGAGTCTACATTTTATGTGTCCATAGTGTGGACTTTACCTTCGAAGTGGATTGTTGACGCAGGGAGGACGTGGTAGGTCGATCACCGTCTCCCTAACCGATAGTTCTCGAATCCACGAGAAGAAATAAAAGATAAAAAAAAGGAAATAAATTCCGAATAATTGATTTATTGATAATTGAATGAATAAAAACGGAATTACAATGCATATAAATAAGAAAGTAAACCCTAGGTGAAGTATTAGAATCCAACTCCAACTAAAACTCCTAAAAAACGCAACTAAAACTTACTATTTATAGAAGTCGTTCAATCCTACTAGAATTCTTGGTTTTCGGCCAAAAATAGAAAGTTATCAAACGGCCTCAACCATGCTGTTCTACTAAATATTCTAAGCCCTTTTCATGTTGGGCACTAACTCTAGAACCATACGGATGCAAAGTTATGATCGAATTAAAACTTACTATAAATAGTAAAACTGAAAATAAACTAGCCTAATGACCGTCGATACGGTCGATTCTCGCGATTCCGGGTTGGGCAACCCGACGTAGCGGGGTTGGTTGGCTAAAGTAGCTCGAGCTACCCCAAATTGATATATTATACGTCCCGTAACTCATCCCGGATTGTGAGATACGACCGATTTACGGTCCTGACGGTCCGGATCACTTTCGACCCCGAACGGTCTTCTTTTGCTCCATCTGGGCCATGAAATAATCAGCGACCCGTTCTACATCAGTCTCCTCCACTTCGAAAGAACTCGACCCCGAGTTCTCGTCCAGATTTGGTTCATGATATTCGTACAGATCTGCCACGTTGAAAGTCCTTGAAATCTCCATGTCATCCGGAAGATCAACAACGTAGGCATTGTCATTGATCTTGCGAATGATCGGTACCGGTCCAATCTTCTTTTGCTTCAACTTGTTGTAGGTCCCGGTAGAAAATCGCTCTTTACGTAGGTGGACCATCACCTGATCACCTATTTCGAACACTTTGGCGCGCCGATGCTTATCGGCCGCTTCTTTGTACTTTTCGTTCAAAGCCTGTAATTTGTTGCGCACGTCTGCATTTATGTCCATGATTCGGTCTGCCATATGTTCAGCTATAACGCTCATGCCCGAAAGCTTAGGTAGGGGAACCAAATCGAGTGTGTGACGAGGAATGCACCCATAAACAATCTGGAACGGAGATTTTTCTGTCGATCGGTTTACCATGTTGTTGAACGCAAACTCTGCTTGAGCCAAGGCCATGTCCCACTGCTTCGGTTTGTCACCTGAAAGGCAACGGATGAGATTCTCCAATGTGCGGTTGACGACCTCAGTCTGTCCATCTGTTTGTGGATGATAAGCACTGCTGAAGTGAAGTCGTGTACCGAACCGATTCCACAAGGCTCGCCAAAAGTGGCTAACGAACTTTGTGTCCCGGTCTGAAGTGATCGTCTAAGGAATCCCATGTAGTCGCACAACCTCTCTGAAGAAAAGGTTCGCAACGTGTATCGCATCAAAGGTCTTCTTGCACGGAATGAAGTGTGCCATCTTGGAGAATCGGTCTACCACCACGAACACTGAGTCCATGCCGCGTTGTGTTCGTGGGAGCCCTAATATAAAATCCATAGATAAATCCTCCCAAGGGGCATCTGGCACGGGTAATGGCGTGTAAAGACCTGTATTTTGAGATTGTCACTTAGCGGTTTGACAAATATGACATCGTTGTACCGCCCTGCCAACATCACGAGCAAGTTGCGGCCAGTAATACCGCTCTTTCACCATCGCTCGAGTCTTATCTCGTCCTAGATGACCGCCGAGGCCACCGCCGTGCAGCTCGATAATAATTTTGTCCCGTAACGAACTCTGCAGGATGCAAAGTCGATTTCCTTTGAAGAGGAAACCATCTTGAATTAGAAGGTCACTTGGGTGTCCCTCTTGGCACTTTTTCCACGCATCTGCAAAATCCTCGTCTTCGGCATAAAGTTCCTTGAGACAGTCGAATCCGATCACTTCATTGCTCACTGTAATAAGAAGGGATGCACGTCGGCTTAGTGCATCTGCTACCTTGTTTTGCTGCCCTAATTTGTGTTTCAGAACGAACGTGAATTCCTGTAAAAATAAAATCCATCTAGCATGCATACGATTCACATTAGTCTGAGTATTGATAAATTTTAAGGCCTGATGATCAGTGTACAGTATAAATTCCCTTTGAATAAGATAATGACGCCAATGGCGCAGTACCTGAACCACTGCATATAATTCAAGTTCATAGGTCGACCACTTCTGTCGTGCGTCGCTGAGTTTCTCACTGTAAAAGGCAACTGGCCTGCCCTCCTGAGAAAGGACTCCCCCAATGCCGACAATAGATGCGTCGCATTATACCTCAAATAGCTTATCGAAATTAGGGAGTACCAAGACCGGGGTAGTGGACAACCGATGTTTAATTTCTGCAAAGCTCTTCTCAGCCCCATCGGTCCATTGAAACGGACCCTTCTTCATACAGTCGGTAATCGATGAGACGATACTGCTGAAGTTCCGCACAAATCGACGATAGAAGGTCGCCAACCCATGAAAACTTCATACCTCATGAATGTTTGTCGGAGTCGGCCAATCCCGAATAGCTCGAACTTTTTCTTCATCCACTCGGATACCCGTGGACGACACAATGAACCCCAGAAACAATAATTGATTAGTTAAGAAGCTACACTTTTTCAGATTTAAGTATAGCTTGTTGTCGGCCAACACTTGTAGCACGTTTCTGATGTGGGTCATGTGCTCCATTTCATCCTGACTGTATATTAGAATGACGTCAAAGTAAACGACAACGAAACGGCCAATGAACGGCTTCAACACTTGGTTCATTAAACGCATGAAGGTGCTTGGTGCGTTGGTCAAACAGAAAGGCATAACCAGCCACTCATATAGCCCTTCCTTGGTCTTGAAGGCCGTTTTCCACTCGTCACCTGGCCTAATACGGATTTGATGGTATCCACTCCGTAAGTCCAGTTTCGAGAACACCTTGGAGCCCTCGAGCATGTCCAGCATGTCATCCAACCGCGGTATTGGAAATCGATATTTAACTGTTATTTTATTGATCGCGCGGCTATCGATGCACATACGCCATGTTCCGTCCTTCTTTGGGGTAAGGAGTGCCGGAACGGCACACGGGCTCATGCTCTCTTTAATAAGACCCTTACGGATCAGTTCCTCCACCTGTCCCTGTAGCATTTCGCACTCTTTCGGACTCATCCGATAGTGCGGTCGGTTGGGTAGACTGGACCCTGGGATAAGGTCGATGTGATGTTGTATGTCTCGCATGGGAGGCAACTCATCAGGTAACTCTGCAGGCCAAGTACTTCAAAATTCTTCTAGCAGCGGTTTAAGGCGTTGAGGAATATTAGAGGATCCTGGCTCCTCGCCTTTTACCATAACAGCATAAATCTCGCCCGTTTCCTTTGATTCCTTAACAAACTCGCGAATGGTAATGAGAGAGTTCCCCTCCACTTTAGAAGCTTCAGGGTGTTTGTCTGGTGTCATAGGGGCCAAAATAAATTTCCGACCATCCTTGGTGAACATGTATATGTTTTCCCGTCCACTATGGGTCACATCTCAATCCGATTGCCATGGCCGCCCAAGTAACATGTGGCAGGCTTCCATGTTAACCACATCACAGAGGACCTCGTCCTTATAGCTTTTACCAATGGAAAACGAAATAATGCATTAATGAGTTACCTTGGTTTCGTTCACCTTCTTGATCCAGCCGATAGAGTAAGGGGTAGAGTGCTTTGTCATAGGCAGATGTAACTTATCCACCATAATTCTCGAGACAATATTTTCGCTACTCCCACTGTTTATGATCACGTCACAGACTTTGCCCTGCACGGTGCACTTTGTGCGAAAAATATTATGTCGTTATGGGTGCACTTCCTTCCTGGGGGCGTAAAGTAGTCGTCTTACTACTAGCGATTCCCCATGATCTTCAGTCAGCCAATCGACATATTCTGTGTCCCCCTCTTCGGCCTGTTCCAATTCAGGGTTATCTTCTGTTGGCTCACCTTCCACGCCGCCTTCATTCGTAGTTAAGTGTGCTGCAGGGCGTTGAGGGCAAGCGTTCGACCAGTGACCTGGTTGGCCACAACGGAGACAATGGTCTGGTCTTGGCCGACCATATGGATTAGGGATCCTGCTGGAACCCGCTGTAGTGGGAGCTGTACGTTGAGGTCTTGAGGAACCGCTTCCCCAGTCCCGGTTCGTGACCGTAGGAGGTTGAGGACGCCCTCCTATAGGCTCCTTGCCTTTGGCCAACATTGTATCTTGAGTGGGTCCGGTGCTGGGATTTCGTGTTGCCGAATAGGGTCGAGCAGGGGGCCGTGACAACTGTGTTTCTGCTCGAGTGGCCAATTGGTTGGCCTCACTCAACGTCCAAACTGGATGCATCTGGACTCGATCCTGGATTGCAAATCGCAACCCACCAATGAATCGTGATACTTGTTGTGCCTCTGATTCCGATAAATTATTCAGTGTAGCCAATCGTTGGAATTCTTCAAGATATTCGGCTACGGTTCTATTTCCCTGACGACAATTTTGATATTGTTGGAACAAAATTTGTTCATAGTCGTTAGGGAGGAATCGAGCTCTAAGAAGCTGTCTCATCCGAGGCCATGTTCGGATGGGTGTCTTATTCTGACGGGTGCGGGAAACCTGTAGGTTTTCCCACCATGCTGAAGCACCGGATTTAAACTTATATGCAACTAGTTTTACCTTCTTGTCGTCCGGCACGTCCATATAGTCGAAATATCGCTCGACCTCTGCCAGCCAGTCGAGGAACTCCTCTATTCGAAGTAGGCCATTAAAGCTGGGAAGATCAGCTTTGCCCCGATAATCTCGTTCTGCTCGTTCCACACGCTCATTCCCTAGCGCCGGTCGTAGTACGAACATGTCTTCGACCTCGTCATCGCTTGGTTCTGAATCGTCTGGCATAACCCTACAGTTATCCACCTGGGGTGTTCTACGGACAACAGGATTGTCCCGTATAACAACTGTTGGTGGTTGTTGGTCGCCTTGGGCTCGAAGAGGAGCTAGCGATGCTGCAATCTGGTCGAGGGTCGCCTGTATACCTTGCAGGATCAACCGGTTCTCCCGTCGTGCTGCTTCTAATGCTGCCTCGAAGGCTGTCGCCGTTAGATAGTCCCTTGGAGCACCGTCCTTAGGATGAAAATCCAACCCTTCATTAGAGGCCATCGTCCTGAGGAAGAAACCTCTCTCTGATACCAATGACGCAGGGAGGACGTGGTAGGTCGATCACCGTCTCCCTAACCGATAGTTCTCGAATCCACGAGAAGAAATAAAAGATAAAAAAAAAAAGGAAATAAATTCCGAATAATTGATTTATTGATAATTGAATGAATAAAAACGGAATTACAATGCATATAAATAGGAAGGTAAACCCTATGTGAAGTATTAGAATCCAACTCCAACTAAAACTCCTAAAAAACGCAGCTTACTATAAATAGTAAACTTACTATTTATAGAAGTCGTTCAATCCTACTAGAACTCTTGGTTTTCGGCCAAAAATAGAAAGTTATCAAACGGCCTCAACCATGCTGTTCTACTAAATATTCTAAGCCCTTTTCATGTTGGGCACTAACTCTAGAACCATACGGATGCAAAGTTATGATCGAATTAAAACTTACTATAAATAGTAAAACTGAAAATAAACTAGCCTAATGACCGTCGATACGGTCGATTCTTGCGATTTCGGGTTAAGCAACCCGGCGTAGCGGGGTTGGTTGGCTAAAGTAGCTCAAGCTACCCCAAATTGATATATTATACGTCCCGTAACTCATCCCGGATTGTAAGATACGACCGATTTACGGTCCTGACGGTCCGGATCACTTTCGACCCCGAACGGTCTTCTTTTGCTCCATCTAGGCCATGAAATAATCAGCGACCCGTTCTACATCAATTGTCCGTCACGTGGGACCCACTTTTGATATCCACCATTCATCGTGTGGGGCACACCATCTATATGGATCATCCATCATGTGACCCACTTTGGATATGGGTCATCCATCATGTGAGAACTTGGATGTGGACCGTCCACTACGTGGAGCCCACTTGATGTGGACCGTCCATTATAAGGGCCCACACTTTGATGGAGGCCATCATCATGTGAAACCCACTCCGTCCATTATGTGGGCTCACCTTGATGTGGACCGATGTGGACCATTTATTGTGTGGGGCCCCACCTTCATTAACCATCATCCATCATGTGGGCACGCCTTTGATGTCAACTGACCATCATGTGGGCCCACCTTCAATGACCATCATCCATCATGTGGGTTCCACCTTTGATATGGACTGCCCATTAAATGGGACCCACTTGATGTGCATTTCCGTCATGCTCGGCTACAAATTGTTCATTACATAGGCCCACCTTGATGTGGGGCCCATGCTCAATATGAGACATTCATCATGACGGGCCCACCTTTGATGTCCACCATCCGTCATGCCGGTCCCACCTTTGTTGTGGACCATCTATCATGTGGGGCCCACTAGATGTGGATAGTCCATCACGTGGGACCCTCCTATGATGTCCACCATCCATCATATAGGTCCCAGCTTTGTTCATGTGGGGCCCAACCTTCAATACGGATTATTCATCATGTGGACCCACTTTTAATGTCAACCTTCCATCATGTGGTCCCACATTCAATGTCCAGCATCCATCATGTGGGGCCACTCTTTGATGTTAGTCATCCATCATGTGGGGCTCACCTTTGATGTGATCATGCAGTATGTGGGCCCACCTTTGATGTTGACCATTGATCATGTGGGCCTCCCTTAAAGAGATTGTAAAGAGAAAAGAAGAGGGTCAGATGGAAATTACTTAGAAAGTTTAAGGACAAACTTGTCCAAAAATTAGTCCAAAGTGTCTATCAGCTTAAGCTAAATAAGCTCTGCTACAAAAGGTAATCTCTCCTAACCTATAAAATCAAAGTTTATTAACTACTTTCTAAATAAATAAACACTTTAATTAGACTTTTACTAAACAGTTTAAAAGCTTTTTTTTTTTTTTTAAAGCCAATAAGCTCTTATTTATAGAAATGCCAAACGCCCACTTAAACTTTTGTAGATTGGAATGCAATGTCAGAATTTGCCATGTCAAGTAACCCACATTGCATGGGGCACATACGTGAGAAACCCAGAATGCTCACATTGTTAGGTCATTGTGGATGCGTCCTTGACCAAAATTAAAATTGAGTACTGATATTCAGCATTTGATTTTACCTGTTAAGTTTAGACAGCTGACCATTCTATTGAACCATCCATTTGATATTTTCACTAATGGATGATTGGTATAATCCAGTAGTTCTGATTTTTATGGTTTATTTTCTATCTAATGGGGGTCCACATTTTGGAAGGTCTACATTGTCATATAAGCATGCAAGTCTACAGTTCGATGACTTCCTAAGTGGGTAGCTTGAAGGAGGATTTGATTTCCCACTATAGATATGGTATGTTGACCCAGCTGTGCGGGTCGATCACAATGTACTCCAGTGTGAACTTACTCCAGTGTGAACTTAGCTTATCTACACAGGCAATTAGACTTGAGAGATGTAGAGATAGAAATTATTTCTTCTTCTTTTGGTTTTCTTTTTTTTTTATTTTTTAATGTTTTTAGAATAGATCTCTAGCCATTTATATAGACTCTCAACACCTCTCGAAACAGCTAAGAATAAATAAATAAATAAAAATAAAGTGATTCAAAACTTTGTTCAATGGGTGACTATTTTTAAAGTTGTTTTTACAAACTAATAAATGAATGACCTTTCTTCAACGCAGGACTATCTAAAGTTTTTTGAGAAATTAATGCGGGAACCCTCTGTTCAAACTAATAGCCCCGGCCATTGGACGCGCTTTGCCTACTGACACTATCAGTAGCAAGTAGGACAGTGATGAGTGGGCCCCATCATGATTTATGTGTTTTATCCACGCCATTCATCCAATCTTTCAGATCATTTTAGGGCATGAACCCAAAAATGGGATCGATCAAAATCTCATATGGACCACACCACAGGAAACAGTGGTGATTGAACACCCACCATTAAAAAAACTTCCTAGGGCCACAAAAGATTTGGATCAAGCTGATATTTGTGTTTTGCCTTCATCCATGTCTTTTTTACTTAATCAACATGTTGGATGGCAAATAAACTTTAACAGGGGGCTCTAAGAAGTTTTTAACTGTGAACGTTTAATTACCACTGTTTTCCTGTGGCATGGTCCACCTAAGATCTGAATCTCCCTCAATTTTGGGTTAATGCCCTAAAATAATGATCCAAAATGGATGGAGGGCGTGGATAAAACACATACATCATTGTGAGGCCCACATAGAACCGTCCATACGCAATCCCATGTCCCCACCACTTAGGGTTGTTTTGGAACAGAAAACAACAAATATAGAGTGGTTTGACTAAACATGGGAATAGGACTTAATAATTATACTTTCAAACCGACCGTTGACAACTCGACCCGCACTGGAGAGCTATAATAATCCGTGCTACAAGGGATTGAAGAGGTAAACTGCCACACCAATGAGAACGTGAAGAACTTGCAAGATCAGGGCCGATCACTTTGTGGGGTTAACCATGCCCATGACCTGGTTCATAAATCGGGCCAATGCAATCATGTGGTAAAAAATGAAACAGAGACTATATCAGTAGCCTACATACATTTCACAGACGCTGTGGCCCCACCTGATAAGTGGACCACCCTGGATTTAGGAACGGATAATTTTTTCAAGGGAGCATCCCCTGGTATATGGGCAAGATATCACACAGGTGTAAAACGCAGGCACGTGTGCCAGAAGCAACCACCTATTTCATTCTCTTCTCGATTATATAGCTTTGGCATCTCTCGGTAGGGAAATGTCCAGAACAGATGACGACGCTAATATATTTATTAATCTAGCTATTAGAGTGGGCACATTGCAGAATTGCTTATAATATGATATAAAACAATTAAAAATGGGAATGCTCACATACTGTGGAACGGGTGTGAACGTCCATACATTTGAGCTGTGCAGGTCCCAATGTGATGTTTTTCGTTCCATCCACACCGTTTATCAGATGAGAACCGTCATATTAGTCTCAGATACCAAACATCAGCCTAAATCTAAAACTTGGGTGGGCGTTAACACAGGCAACAATGGGAAACAGCGGGGAGAGGATGCTTTCTGTAGAAAGTTTCAAATTGTGTGTAGGGACCAACATGCTGTTTATATGCCATCCAATCCACTCATCAGACCTCACCACACAAGGATGAATGAATGATCTAAAAATCTAATTCATTACATAGCTCAAGTGGGCCACACCACGTGATTTTAGACCTTTTTAGTCATGATCTTACATGGTTCCATGTGGTGTGACCCACCTGAGAACGTGTGGCGACTCAATCATTCCCCATTAAAAATAATAAAGGAAATGGACTGTTGCTGGGTGGTGCTTTCGCTTTTAGGTGAAGAGGTGGTTAGTCCAAACAAGAAATATTGCAATCGTAGTTGTCATTCCAAATTGGATTATCTGTTCTTCTCCATGTGGGTTAGGTTTACCATATCTCATTTATTTATTCAGTATTGAATGTGGAATGGAATTAAAAGATGGTCACCTAAAATGTACTTATCATGACTAAGACTTTGGTCATCGGAAACAATGTTTGAAATCTCTCTCACGCGTAGGCCGTCCATCAGTGTTTCCGGTACTGAACATCATCCACTGTTTCAGGTGAAATGGATGGAAGATGTAGGACAAATGTTTTAAAATTGGGTGCAGACACACCCATTTTGTACGTGGTTCATCTAACCAGTCCAACCAATCGTCCACATGTGCCAAGTCATGTAGGAATTGTATGTAGGTTTTTAATTTGGAGAAGTGGGGCCAACAGTTTAGTAATCCAGACCATTGATCTATTGCGTCCTATTCATGGACTATAACCCTAAAACCATCCTCAATAGGCAAGTCTAAATTTTTTTTTTATTTGTGGCCTTTAATAGACGTCCAAGAAGAGAAATACAAAGGTGGTCCACATTTGGCAGGAAAAAAAATTCGTTCCCAAGAATTTTCTAATATATGAGACTTTCGGAACATGGTCCATCTACTATCGGTTGGAACAGAACATTGGTTTGGGTTACAAGGTAACCTGTATGACATATACTTCCTCTAACTTTATGACCTTTTCATTGACTTTTGGAAGATTTCAAGCTGGTAACCTAGCTCACCTGACTCATTAATTATCATCATCACCTGTAATTCTTTGGCAAATATAAGACCTTGCATTAGATTTAGAAGAAATGATAGGAGACAGCTCGTGTGTGAACTTTCACATGGACCCTTTCTTTCACGTAAACAGCCACGTGTAGGTTTATTGCTCATGCATTGAACCATCAGACTGAGAAAGCCAAAACGCTATGAAAATAATGATACAAAACGATCAAAGCTCGTGACCAGAAATCAACCGGCCCTTCTGCCCGTCAAATCATAGACACCCAGCAGGGCTTGACATCAGGACCGTCTAAGAAGCTTCAAATGTCACAATCAATTGCAAGTGAAAGAACATAAAAGAGAAAATCGTGACTATGGGAGTTAGACTGAAATGACATGGATCTTGTTTGTAGAGATAAAACCAAAACAAGAAAGCTCACTTATTTTGGTTGCGTGAATACACATCGCAGATAAACCATCGTATGTCCAGGTCGCTCTCAGA
Organism: Liriodendron chinense; assembly: GCA_003013855.2. Classification (NCBI taxonomy): domain Eukaryota; kingdom Viridiplantae; phylum Streptophyta; class Magnoliopsida; order Magnoliales; family Magnoliaceae; genus Liriodendron; species Liriodendron chinense. The sequence goes on along the minus strand of PVNU02000440.1, from coordinate 3,012,899 downwards.
GCTGGCTCTATTGCTGGTCAGTGGTCTGGCGGACTTTTGTCTTCGGCCACAGAGTCAGTCTCGGCATATCTCGAAGGAGTTGGTGGCAATTTTGTCTTTCCGCAATATGAAGATCACAGAATTCTCGCAATTCCCGCATCATAAAACGGTGATTTACGACGGAAGTCAGAGCGCCGCTGTTGGCAATTGGAGTAAGATGCGGGGCTAGTGTTCCCGTCAATTAATTCTGTAGACGTTAACCCACTCCGTATGTCTAAGGGCGTCGTCGTAGGTAGACAACTTACGGCGGTGACTCGCCTAACCTTCCCGTGAGTACATACGGGTAGATCACCGTCCGAATGGCGGGTCCCAACTTTTATGGAGCCATAACCTGCATTGATTGTGCAGTACTAACCGTGCAGTCTATAGCCAGATATCATTACTAAAAGGGGCAAAATCAGATGACCGTTGGCATTTTTCAGGCTGTGCTGCGTTTATGATGTCTAAGATTTGGACGGTTTGGATTGCCATGCTACTTGAGCCACTGAGCATAAAAGAGAGGTGGATGGCATGTGGGACCACCATGACCTAAATCTGTCCATCCATTTCGAGCTCATTTTAGGGCATGAGCCCAAAATTGAAGTGTATCTTATGCAAGGAAGCATGTAATGAAGTCAATTACCATCTTCCTCAAAGGATTATTACCTTAAATTCTCAGGGGTAAAAAATTTCTCGAATTCACGAGGAAAAAAAATAATAATAATAAAAATGAAAATCCTAATTTTATTGTATAATATGAAAAATAATTATGAAAAATGAATTTAATAACCTTATATATCCCTAAACAAATCTTAATTCGTATTTACTAAAAATAATAAAATTTTCAAAGTAAAAAGTTACTAAGTAAATTCCTTACTAAAATTATTACTAAGTAGAATTTTTCTAAAATTCATTATTAAGAAAAATTATAAATTTTTTAGTAAACAAAACTCTGAAAGTAAGAAAATAATACAAAAATTAAAATAAAAAATAGTAAATTAAAAAAAATCTTAAAATATCGTTTTTGAGCTGTAACCACGAGTTTTCTTGCCCTATAACCATACCAAGATCAAAATTTATGATCGATTTACGATTCGCCTTCTTTTGGTCCATTCATATGAAGAATGCATCTATGTCACGTCCCAGATCAGACCACTCCACTTGAAAAAAAACTCGTCATCAAGTTCTTCAATGGACTTAGTTTACAATATGTGTTCTTAGTCTCTTTCTAGTATTTTGTAATAGGCTTCTCTAACTTCTTTTGGACATGAATATGAATAATTATAACACAATCTATCATATTCTTCGTGTTGTTGAAGACAAACTCAACCTGAAAAAGACCAATCTCCTATATAGGAGACAAGTCGTCAGGAAGTTCAGCAAGTATAATCGTCTTGAACTCGTGCAACTTTAATTTGACATCTTCTTAGATGTTTATGGACTCTTTCTATTTTTCTTTACAACTGATCTCCTCCATCTTATCAAAATTTTGTACAATTTTTAAGATGTTGGTGGGTTTTTCTTCTTTTCCCTTTTCTAATTCATTGATTTCTCTCGACTCATTAGATCTTCGACCAAATCTTGGACAATTACCGGACAACCCCTCTACTTTAGAAGTCTCAAATTAGTCATCTAGTCCTATAGCAGTGAGGATAGTCTTTTCTACTATCTTTGAAAAATAAAATATTATTTTGACCTCTATGCATGATATCACGATCGTATTACCATGGTTGACCAAGTAACATATGACAAGCCTTCATATCAACCACATTACACACTATTTCGTCCATATAATATTTACCAATGGAGAAGAGAATATAACATTGTTCAGTTTCCTTTGTTTCACCGACCTTCTTGATCCTTCTAATCGTGTACGCAAAGAGGTGTTTTTCAATCTGTAGTTGCAGTTTTCTACCATATACTTTGACACGATATTCTCACTACTTCTACCATCTATGATCACATAACTGATATTTTTATACACGGTGCACCTCGTTCGAAAGATGTTATGCCACTACAGATCTATCTCCTCCTTCAGCGTATACAACAATTTCCTCACGATTAGATGTTATGAATTATTACTGTCGCATGGTGGCCTGTGATTCATCACTAGTGTCGCACAATGAACATGATGATTAGGAGCTCCATCACCGATGTTATGTTGGTCATCATTACGAACACGGAGTTTTCCTAAGGCCTCCGTCATGCGGTTGATAATAGCCTGCAATCCTTGCATGATCACTTGCCGATTCTCCCGTTACACCGCCTCAAAAGCTGTCGTTGTTAGAGGATAATTCCTTGGAGCATTGTCCATAGGGTAATTGCCCCAAACCTTCGTTAGAAGACATTATCATGAGGAAGAACCTCACTCTGATACCAATTGATGCAGAAAAGAACGTGATAAGTTCGATTACTGTCTTCCTCAAAGGATAATTACCTTCAATCCATAAGGCGCTCTTGAATTCACAAGAGAATTCCCGAATCCACGAGAAGAAAAGTGGTAAAAACTAAAATTTTATTGAATAATCATGAAAAATAAATTTAACAACCTTATATATCCCTAAACAAACCCTAATTCATACTTACTAAAAATAGTAAATTTCTCAAAATAGGAAGTTACTGAAAATAGTAAAATCCTAACTAAAAATTATTACTAAGTATTGTCTTTCTAAAACTCATTATTAAAAAATATATATATAAGAACTTCTAAGTAAACAAAACTCTAAAAGTAAGGAAATACTAAAAAAATCGAAATTACTAAAAATAGTAATTTTTTTCTAAAATTTTATTTTTAAGTTGTAACCACGTGTTTTCTTGCGAAACGGATTGAAATGACCCAGTTTGTGGGACAATTGGACCCAGATGGCCTGTTCTGGTTCAAATTCATAGGTTGTGCGTCCCGTAACAAAACCCGGATCAAAAGTCATAGTTGATTTACGATTCGCGTTCTTTTAATCCATCCATATGAAGAATGCATCTATGTCACGTCCTACATCAGTATCCAATGCTCAAATGCACCACATTAGAGGAAACATGAGGATAATGACATCCACCGTTGAAATTTTCTTAGGAACTGGTTGCACAATTCAATCAACACAAAGTCGTGTGTGAGCAAGGGCTTGTATTTGCTTTTCATGTGTGATTAAAAAGTGCAGGCATGCCAAAGTGGTACTTGACTCAATGTTTAATTGAACATTGGTGCCCCTGCATTGAGATAGACCAATTAAGACAAGAGTCGGGAATCTAGTTGTCCTCTCAACCATCAGTTATAATAGCGATCATGCAATAATTTGCATAAGAGTTAGTCCTTCATGAATTTTTTGTCTCGTGTATTAAAGACTTTTCTTTCAGTGTAATAGCGACCATAATTTAACAATAAAAACAATAGAACAAGTAGATAAAAATCGAAAGTATTCTTTTATTAATAATTTTTACCATAGTGGAACTCATGATTGGTTTAGAGGACGATGATATGTACATTTCTCAGTCGCAGACTAAGCTTTGTAGAGAAATTGTCGTGATGTGTGGGAAGGTTATTTGTTCGTTGCTAGATTGAAAACTATACCTCATTACGAGGCGACTGATGGAGGGTAAATCTTCGCCAATCTGTTCATCACTCGATCAGAACCAGGCTTCATGGTGAGATAGCCTATGACTTGACATCCTATTCATGGACTTAGAGGGAACCAAGCAAGTGGCGAGATAGTAGTGATTTAACTATCTATTCATCGTCTGGTGTGGACTAAACTTCGTGGTTAGATTGTCAATGAAATCACCTAATAAATAATAGGAAAGGCTCACAGCTTTCCGTTTGAAACTAAGCAATCTTCCTTGCGATCCAGCAAAATGCCATAAATGAAGGGTGAAGAAATAAATTAAGAATTAAAAATCAGTGCCCCAAGCTATGAGCAATGATGTAAGCTAAACTAAAATAAAAATAAAAAGATAAATGTGCATGCTAGATGGATAAATAAAGCTAGCTAGGTTTGGCCGTAATGGCATGAAACCTATAACTCTTTGTCACATGTTGTTTATATAGGCTTCTGAGAGATGATGGTCTTGCGTAGTCTTCAGTATCAATCAAATGTGAAAATCTCCTTAATTTTTCCACATCAGTGTAGCCTATCACATATGGCCATGTGTATAAGAGATATACTCTTACTTATTTGGATTGTGTGTTAATAGAAGTCCTCACGTCGCTTGGCTTTGGCATCCGTAGAGAGTTGCTTTTGGCATGATTCTTGCATTTAATACTAGATATATAGAGAGATATCCTTTAATAGGAAGTGGATTGCATCCTACCACATTTTAGACCCATTAAATGCTTAATGTGTCTAGGTAAGGGCTTTTGTGGGGCCACCATGATGTATGGATTTTATCTATGTCGTCCATCCATTTTTCAAATCATTTTAAGATATGAGTCTAAAAATTAGGTAGGACTAATGCTCAAGTGGACTGCACCACAAGAAGTAGCCGCGATAATGAAACTCACTATTGAAACCTTCCTTGGAGCCATCGTGATGTTTATTTTCCATCCAACCCATTCATAAGGTCATATAGACATGGATGAAGGGGGGAAAAAAAAGACAAACAAATATTAGATCAATTCAAAACTTTTGCTGCTCATAAGAAGTTTTTAATGGTGGGAGTTCAATCCCCACTGTGTGGTCTACTTGGGCTATAAATCTTCCTCATTTTTGGGTTCATATCCTAAAATGATCTTGAAAAATGAATGCATGATATAGATAAAACTCATAAATCACAGTGGCCCCCACAAAGCCATGTTTGGATGAATTATCGTCTAGGCTCGCATGACGTAATCTGCCTCTCCTTTAATTCTTGCTTTCATTGGATCATTCCATTTAAAGAGAGTACTTTTGATAAAATTCTAGTATTAAATGTTTTTTCACCTACACATCTATAACTTCTTTTAAAGTCATCTAAACCACATATGGCATCATCTAAACGACATATGGTATCACTACCACATGGTGTCTCCTGAACTATTTGATCTGGCCGCATCAAGCTAGGTGTGAACAGAATTCTTGTACGAGTGGGATCGCACCCATATGTAGTGTCAACACGTGGTGACATGTGGTTAGCTTGAGTGGATGCACCAAAAATGGGGGTAAACAGGACCCATTGTGATGTTTACTTGTCATTCAACTTGTTCCTAATGTCTAACTGCAGAGATAAAAATGAAGGGAAGAAGAAAATAAAAAAAAACAAATATCTTCTTGATCCACAACTTCTGTAGCCCTAAGTTTCAAACAGCAGGCGTTCAATGTTCACTGTTTCCCGTGGTGTGGTCAACTTGAGCTTTGAATATGGCTCATGCCTTAAATAAGCTGGAAAAAGGATGAACAGTGTGGATAAGACACATGCATCACGGTGGGCTGGCCCATATAGAGTTTACTCAGCACGCTATGGTTACTCTAAGCAGTCCGCGTAGTTAAAAGAGATAAATGCTTAGGACCACTTGATGATCCAAACCATTAGACTTATACCTTGGGTACTTGACTGCACGTGCTAACATGGCAAGAGCTTTCAAGGTACGAGTTCTCCATCAGATGGGCCACATTGTTTAAGATCTTGTGGTCCAAGTTAGCCATTTTACTCGTCGGGTGGGCCACAGGATACAAACAAACAACAGACAGCTAAAGAAAATTTTCTAGCCTGTTTGGATATTTTGGCAGGTGCCTAAGCGCGCTTTGGTGTGAATGGGCAGGCCTCCACGGGTGTTGGGTTCTTAATGTCAGCTCCCAATAGAGCCATAGGGCCGGGAGCGGACTAGGTGAGGCCCCGCCTTCACCTAAGACCGTGCGGTCCTTACCGTGGGCTACGGGTGGGCATTAATGAATGTATTCTATATCTACGCCGTCCATCCATTTTTCCATATCATTTTAGTGCATGAGTCCAGAGATGAAGAAGATCGAAATCTTAAGTAGACCATATTATGGGAATAGTGGTGATTCAATGCCCTACCATTAAAGCCTTCCTAAAGCCTACGCTAATGTTTATTTGCCATCCAACCTATTAATAATAAGGTCACATAAATCTGGATGAAGGGAAAAAAAGACAAATATCAGCTTGATCTAAAACTTATGTGGCACATCAATCACCACTCTTTCCTATGGTATGGTCCACATGAGAATTGAATTTGCTTCATTTTTCGACTCAGGACTGAAATGATATGGAAAAACAAATGGACGGCTAAGATATAAAATATATACGTCAAGATGGGCTCCACCGTAAGGGCCGCACCGTCTTGGATGAGACCGGGGCCGCACCTGATCCGCTTCTGCTATGGTCAACAAAACGGCAGGAGTACGAGCAAATTGTAATTCGCTTTACGGTGCCTTGCATGTGGGCCCACCCTCAGGGACAGATACAGTTCACCCATCATCAGCCATCATGGATGGGATACGGTACAAAATTCCACCAAATAGGACAATCTAATGGTCCTGACAGTAGCCTGCGCAGATGGACGGTTACTACAGACGACTATACCTGTTGAGTGCACTTTGAAAGGTGCTCGCTTCACACACGTACACGAGCAACACATGCAAGAGACATCTGAACCACTCATCAACCTATTCCCTCAGTTTACATCACACGTCTCAAAATTCAGGACGATATCATCATCAGGTGGACCGCACAAATACCTTGAGTTCAGACCATTAGTCAGTTCCTCTTGACCGGTCATTTATGTTGTATACGTGTGGCCAACTGATGATCATATGGACGTGTAATCTGCACAACAGGGGATCTCGCACTCGTACGCCTCGTTTCCACGCATCAGTACTTTACCCTTTCAAAGTTCGACGAATGTACCTAGTCCGTCAACGAAGTTGGCATATCCGCAAAGTGGACGCTTGTGGTTGATTCCCGCAGATGAACGGTTCACTGATAACCAGTGTGGGTCCCGTGGAAGGCGGTGGTCCTATTTACTATTGATCTCTCGGATTACTCAACCTGTCCACGCAATAAAACCGTTCTCAGGGGCAGGCAGTTGAAAGCAATGGTGGCTCTACGGCCAAGATTTCAGGTGACTTAAAACTCTCGCCACCCATTTCTTTCCTTGCTCCCCCATCGGTAATAGCGAAAACAGAAAGAAAAAAAAAAAAAAAAGCGCGCCATCAGCAACGGCGCTCGGACCTGAAATCGTACCATGAAATCTTGCTTTCCTTCGCGCTTACAATCCCGTGACTAATCGTTCATCTGTATTTCGCGTCCTCTCATTTCTCTGCATCTTTTGGAGAAATAAGCGTCTGATGGATATGGACGGAAGAAAACTACTCTGTAAATCTCTGATTCTCCTATCTTTTCTGTATCTCGTCGAATCTTCCTGCAATACCACCGATCGCGATCTGGTTCTGAAGGCCTTCAGCTCCGTTTCCGGATTCGACTCCTCGCGTTTCGTCTGCACAAATCCTCCCATAACGGAAATAAAGCTCGCTTCGAGAAATCTCAGCGGAACCGTTTCGTGGTCTTTCCTGAGTACTCTGTCGAGGTTGCAGACGCTCGATCTTTCCAACAACTCACTGCAGGGATCCGTTCCTGGGTGGCTCTGGTCGATACCGAGCCTCGTCGATGTCAATCTCGCTATGAATCGACTCGGCGGAAGCGTCTGTTTCGAGCGGCTGGATTCAAATTCGTCGTCGCTGAGAGTTCTCAATCTGTCGAGCAATCGGTTTACGAACTCTTTCCGTCTTTCGGGTTTCTTGAATCTCCGAGTTCTATCCCTCTCAAAGAACTATCTGAGATCGTTGCCGTCAGGTCTGGAGAACCTTACTAGGCTCGAACATCTCGACCTCTCGAGCTGTAATATATCTGGCAGTTCAAGACCCATTTCCAACCTCCGATCGTTGAAGTATCTAGACGTTTCCGATAATTCCATGAAGGGTTCTTTTCCTTCTGATTTTCCTCCCCTTTCCGGGCTCGAGTTCTTGAACATTTCTAGGAACAATTTCACAGGTCAGATAGAATCTGAAAGGATCAAGAGATTTGGAAAATCAGCTTTCATACAATCCGGGATTTTCAACGCTTCCAAAACCCACCAAAGAACATCGTCCGTTCTAACTCATTCATCAAGAAAACCAAAAAACGCATCGAAGAAGCCGAAAAGGAAGAAGCCCAGATCGAAAACCCGAGCTGTGATTCTCGCGTCGGTGCTTTCCACAACGTTCGTCGTCGTAGTAATATCCGTTCTGATCGCATGTGTAAAGATGAGAAAGCGTTCGAAGAGAGAGACATGGGCCATCTCAAAGCCGAATCCACCGTTTGCGTTGAAGGTGGAGAAATCCGGACCGTTCTCTTTCGAGAACGAATCCGGCACGTGGGTGGCGGACATCAAGGAGCCGTCCTCGGCCCCCGTGGTGATGTTCGAGAAGCCATTGATGAATCTCACGTTCTCGGATCTGATCGCGGCCACGTCGTATTTCGGGAAGGAGTCGCAGCTGGCGGAGGGTAGAGGTGGGCCAGTTTACCGCGCGGTGCTGCCAGGAGACATACACGTGGCAATCAAGGTGCTGGAAAAAGCGAAGGATATTGAGGCCGAGGACGCCGCGAGCATGTTCGAAGAGCTTTCGAGGCTCAAGCACCCCAACCTCTTGCCTCTCTTGGGCTACTGCATTGCAGGTAACTGGAAGGGTAATTTGGTCATTTTATTTTCCTTTTACTTACGGTGAGAAGGGGTAGTTTATTTCTAGTGCGGGTAAATTTGGATTTTAAACGTTCAGGTTGTGAGTTCTTTTTGCCTGTATCATGACTCTGATCATCAACACCTGTCGTCCCACTGGGCCCCACATTCATATATTTGCAGCTGATCGGAACTGTCTATGTTTTGGATGCTACCGCAGTTGGGTCAGAACAAGAAGAGTACGCTGAGTGTACGATACTTACTATGTGTAGCTGAATTTGGACCGTTGAACCAAAATTTTAAATCAACGGTCGGATCATCTTTTCAGCGTAATTGCTACGTCATAGGCCGTTCCAAATATCGATCCCGGAATGTACGGTTAGATTATTCAACATCTTTGCACGTGGGCGATTGTGTGGCGACACATGCTGTTGATGCTGATGATACTGAGTCGCGACACAGGGAAAACGATCTCTGGGTAGGTTGTTGGGAGTTGGTTCGTCTGACAGTCTATCTATTGCTTGGACAAGCAAGATAATACAAGCGCTGCACACTCCCGGACGTGGAAATTAAGTCCGAGATGTGGGCCATTTATCAGGTGGACCCCGCGTTTCAGGTTCTCTTAAAACAAAAGATGGAGTAGTCCACTCATCAGATAGGGGAAGTGAAAATTGAATGTGGACTGTTGCTGAGTATGCTAGTCTGGACTTCGGTGACCATGGGATCCTCCTGATCAATGGTTCAGATCTCGCACAAGGTTCGCATGTGCTGGTTTCTTGGATTTGGCATTTGCCGATTTCCTTCAAGTATGGGAGAAAAAATTAGGCGAGGCAGAAAAATCCCGTGATGTGTTGAATAGTCTACTACAGGACGGAATCATTTAATACACCACAGCGACCTTTCAAGCAGTAGTCAGAGAATCATAACTCCGATAGTGTCTCAGCTTAAAAAACTGGACGCGGATTGCCTGCGAAAGGCTTTCGCAGGCATCTCCAGCGGTCGGAATCTAGGTGGGGCCCACCGTGATGTTTGTGAGAAATCTACGCCGTCCAACCGTTTTGTGAGATCATTTTAGGCGTTGCGACCAAAAATGAACGAGATCCAAGACTCAAGTGGGCCGCAATAAAGCAAAAGGTGGGTAGGGAAATTCCTACCGTTGAAACCTCTATGGGGTCTACAGTGATGTTTATATGCCATCCATACCGTTCATAATGTCATTCCTACTGAGATGAACTGAAAACACAAATATTATCCTGATTCGAAACTTCAGTGTCCCCACGAATATTTCAACCGTGGAATTTCAATTGTCACGTTTTCGGCCCACTTGAGTCTTGAATCCCGTTCATTTTTGGTCTCAACGTCTAAAATGATATGAAAAAACGGTTGGACGGCGTAGATTTTTCACAAACATCACGGTGGGCCCCACCTAAATTCCGAGCGAAGGAGATGCCTGCGAAAGCCTTTTGCAGGCAATCTGCGTCCTAAAAAACTGATATGATACGCTAGAGCCGAACCACCCAGAATCCAGAGTGCGATATAGCCCATCTCTACACAGAACACGTGGCTTGGTGAAGCATCAATGTGGACCGTACATATACTTGGATGGAAAATGGTCCAAAATCAACATTCATCAGATGATTCAGACATCATCAGATCAGTGGCATATAGTTAACGTCCATCATTTATACATGTGATTTTTGAAAAACATATGCTATCGATGAGAAGTATCATTGGATGCATGGCTACGATTGATGCATGACCGGGGAGATGGGTCTACCACTTCCCGCTCTACGCATGATAAAAGAAAAATGAGGTAGTCTTCTTAATGGGCTACCCCCATTAATGGGGCATTCTATCTAGTGGGCCCCAACTTGAATCATAAAAAATTGGATGGTTAAGATCAAACGAAAGGCCCACAGGCAGCAATCCAGAGTGTGAGGGGGAATTTCGGAATAATGGGCGGAAACAACACGACAATCAGGTAAGGGCCGTGCATAAAAATACATGTATGTACATTCCCAGCCATTTTTGTATTATTTTATGTTTGCAGTGCTTGGGTTTTGTGGAATGAGGATAAAATGCCAAGACTGCTACTGAATACATGTTCCCCACGCCTGTTATGGGGCTTTTGGTAGCATTCTCTTCTTCCGTCGTGGCTTATAATGTTGCAGTGGCATTCTCGTAAATTAGTTGTCTTTCCTTTGTGCAGGGAAAGAGAAGCTCCTGCTTTTCGAGTTCATGGCAAACGGCGACCTGCACCGATGGATGCATGAGCTCCCGACGGGCGAGCCTAACGTCGAGGACTGGAGCATGGACACGTGGCAGCACCAGAACGATGCCATCGTTGGGCCCCACGTCGAGAGAATGGGCTGGTCCACGCGCCACCGTATCGCCGTGGGGATCGCACGTGGGCTCGCCTTCCTCCACCACGCCGGCTCCAAGCCCATCGTCCACGGCCACCTCGTCCCCACCAACGTCCTCCTCGCCGACGATTTCGAGCCGCGGATCGCCGACTTTGGTGTCCGGATCAGCGATGCGACCGGCAGTACGGAGTCCGACGTGTACTCCTTCGGGGTGGTCCTGTTAGAGTTGCTGACGGGGAAGGCAGGCTCGGACGAGCTAGTTGCTTGGGTCCGAGCCTTGGTTAAAGACAGGCAAGGATTGAAGGCTCTGGATCCGAGGCTGAGGCTCGGAAATGACTCGACGAGTGAGATGGTGGAGAGCCTCAGGGTCGGATATCTGTGTACTGCCGAGTCGCCCGAGAAGCGACCGAGCATGCAGCAGGTCGTGGGTTTGCTCAAGGACATACATCCGGCGGCGCCTTCACAATGACTAAGATACCCTTCGTCCTTAGCTACAAACTGCAAAATTGCGAACAGAGGGAAGGGTTATCTTGGGTAATTTAAGTTGAGGGGGCTTTCAAGGCGGAAAGGCGGGGAGGATGAAAAGACAAAGATAAAGAAAACGACAAAAGTAGTTTACTTTGAGTCTCCGAATCCCACTAATTGATTGCACCATTGGTGGCATGGATCGTAATTTTCTTCGCTTTTCGTTGCTTTTGTGTAGTGTTTTTCTAATTTCTCAGGTGCTTGATTTGCGAAAAGCAAACAATCATCGAGAATGCTTGTGGAAAAGTTTAACATGACGAAAATGCCCCCATTTTTCGCAATCGTTGGGCTTCACACGGAGCATTTCTCAGTCATTGCGTGGGCTTATGAGGAAAAAAAATGTCACTACGTAGGCTGATAAAAGAGTGAAAAATAAAAAAAGGTGACTGGTGAAAGGGATCTCTTCTCTGAAACAAGAGAAAGAGAAAGACATTGATACCCTGGCAGACTATGTCCATATCCATGCGCGTGTGGACAGAAGATTATTCATGTGATGAACATAAATCGATCTAGATCGTCCATCTGGGTACCATTGGAAAATCAGATTAATTAGACAATTGAAGACTCTTGTAAAAGTTTCTTTGGCTAATTTGGACCTTCTACATTCCTTTTTAAAATTCGTTTTGATGGACACCTCTTGGATGGTTACTTTTGGTTAGTGACCTATAGGCGATCAGCCCTACAGTTTGGACGGCTTGGATTGAGGTCCATGCATGCCACGTATGTAGTGTTACTTTGCACGCGTACGAGATAGTCCTATCACTGGAGCACTTTAAAGCCTAGCCCAGAATCAGTAGAAATCAGCGATGAAAATGACTAATTAAAGTGAAATCAGAGAAATCCGATGATCCAGTGACTCTGAGATATATACGGGCGCGGCTTTGGTGGATCTCCGGATCCGCCGAGGTAAGTGGATCCCCGACTGTGGGGCCCACCGTGATGTATGTGCCTTTTACTTCCACTCAATCCGTCCATTTTTTGACAGCTCGTTTTAGGGCAGGATCCGAAAAATGAAGCAGTGTCAAATCCTAGGTGGACCACACCATTGTTTCCAGTGGTGATTGAATACCACCATTAAAAACATCTCGGGGCCACCGGAATGCTTATTTGTCATCCAACCTGTTGATAAAGTTACAAAGACATGGATGAGTGGACCACCTGAAATATCAGCTTATCCAAATCTTTTGTAGCCCATAAGTTTTAAATGGTCAATCACCACCGTTTCGTGTGGTGTGGTCCACCTGAGTTTTTTATCTTCTTCATTTTTGTGATTATGCTCTAAATGAGCTGAAAAATGGATGGACGGCATGGATGTAAGGCACATATATCAAGGTGGACTAATAGAAAGGGAT